>PVJA010001577.1:107179-122179 GCA_004027025.1 Myocastor coypus
TGTCTCGTTGTCCCCCCAAAGCCTCATGGAGTCACTGGGCGGGGACTTCTAGAGTTTGAGACTTGATCCATGATCCCTGGGATTATAGGTTTTAGTACTGATGGGATTATGGGTGGAAGTACTTCTGGGATTATGGGTGTAGCCTAGGGCGGGAGCTAAGGAGGAGAGCCTGAATGTAATATAAAGAGAGACAGAGAGACAGAGTAGAGCTCGAGCTGTTGCTGCTGCTCTGCTGCTGTGTTGGTTGGCTACCTCTGCCGCCATTTTGTTGCTGTTCCGCCGCCATGAACTGGATGCTCTCTGCCCTGCTCCACTCAGCCTTGGGCCAGCCAAATATGGACTGAAACCTCTACGAACTGTGAGCTAAATAAACCTTTCCTTCCTTGGGTATTTGTCCCAACAACGAGCAAAAAGTAACTAATACAGTTAGGAACTTGGAAGGAGCATGATTGGAAAATCAGGTACAGATATTTGGGGAAGAAATATGTGGCTAGAACTCTCCACATGGGTAAAGGATGTAAAAATATTTGTTTCCCATGGGAACACCCACCAAAAGCAACATCAGCAGAAGAGGACTTCAATAATCAAGTGGATAAGATGACTCCTTCTGTGGATAGTGGCCAAACTACATCTTCAGCCATCCCTGTCACTGCCCAGTGGGCCAATAACAGAGTGGCCATGGTGGCAGGGATGGAGGTTATGCACGGGCTCAACAATATAGACTCCCACTCACCAAGGCTGATCTGGCTACGGCCACTGCTGAATGCCCAATATGCCAGCTATAGAGACCAATACTGAGTCCCCGATATGGCATGATTTCCTGAGGTGATCAGCCTGCAACATAGTGGCAGGTTGATTATATCAGACCACTTCCATGATGGAAGGCACTGTGCTTTGTCCTCACTGGCATAAACACATATTCTGGATACGGATTTGCCTTTGCTATACGTAACGCTTCTGCCAAAACTACCATCCATGGACTTATAGAATCCACCACCACTGTATTCCACACAGTATTGCTTCTAACCAAGGAACACATTTTACAGCCAAAGAAGCGAGGCAGTGGGCTTATGCTCATGGAACTCATTGGTCTTATCATGCTCCTTATCATCCAGAAGCAGCTGAACTGACAGAAAGGTGGAATGGTCTTTTGAAGACACAGTTACAGTGCCAGTTAGGTGGCAATACTTTGCAGGGCTGGGATGAAGTACTTCACAAAGCTGTATAGGCTTTGAATCAGTGCCCTCTGTATGGGACCATGTCTTCCATAGCCAGGAATCAAGGGGTGGGAGTAGGAATGGTACCACTCACCATTACCCCTAGTGATCCACTAGCAAAATTCTTGCTTCCTGACTCCACAATCATATGTTCTGCTGGACTAGAAGTCCTAGTCCCAGAAGGGGGAAAGCTTGTACCAGGAAGCATAGCAATGATACCAATGAACTGAAAGCTAAGACTCCCCTGGTCACTTTGGTCTCCCCATGCCTCTGAGGAAATAAGCTAAAAAGGGAATCACAGTGTTGTCAGGAGTCATTGGCCCAGACTATCAAGAGGAATTTGTATTATTACTCCACAATGGAAGAAAGGAAAAATATACACGGAGTGCAGGAGATCCTTTGGGGCACCTCTTAGTACTGCCATACCCTATTATCAATGTCAATGGGAAATTACAATCTAACACAGGCATGATGATAAATGGTCTAGAGCCTTCAGGAATGAAGGTATGGGCCACTCCGCCAGGGAAAGAACCAATACCTGCTGCTGTGTATGCTGAGGGCCAAAGGGAATATAGAATCAATAGTAGAAGAAGGTAACTCTAAATACCAGCTGCGACCTGGTGATCAGCTACAGAAATGAGGATCATGACTACTACTTCACTCCCATATATGGTTTCATTATAATACAATCTGGGTAGATTTAGTACAAGATCTTAGGATTATCAAACTTGTGTTAATGTTGAGGCATAAGCAAAGAGAGCTTACCTTCTATTTGGGCAAGGGTATTAGCGCATTTCTGTATATAGGTTAGTTATAACAATGTTAAGGATAATTATATGCATTTGTATACCTCTGTATATGGTTTAAAATATGCCAAGTTAACAAGGGGTGGATTGTAGTAGTTGATATACTGTGTCAACCTGGCTGGATGACTCCATGGCCCAGTTCCTGGCCAGTTGGGGGTCCCACCCTAGGGTACAATTTGTTCCTTCCTAGAGCAAGACCAGGGCCTATCCTGGGGTGCGATTGTTTCCACCTAGGGCACAATGGGCCTGCCCCAGAGTGACTCAGCACAAAGAGACCATATAAAAGGGCTGAGAAAGGAGTCAATGTTCCAGTTCATTGGAGGAGCTTCAGGCTTTGCATTTGGCTTGAACTTCATCAACTGGCTTGCAGTACAGACTCTTCAGCCTCTGGCCTACATTCGTTGCCTTCCATCACAGATTTCTCAGCACCCCCCACAGACTCTTCAGTCTTCCATCACAGAGCCACTAGCTGACAGATAGAGACTTGCACAGGGCATTGCAGTGAACTTCAGACCTTGGGACTGAATTCTTCAGTCGGGGGTGTGCAAATACCTTAAGCACACTTCCTCATCTGACTCTGCGGCTGACTGTTGTAAGACAATCTTGTAATTCCTTCTACACTGTATATTTGTGTTAATATTCATTCCTTATATTATATCTGCTCCCCTAAGTAAAACCCTGACCAATACTCTCACCTCACAGCAGGCGGGAAGGGAGAGGAACCCTCCCAAGCACCCATCTCTCCCTCCCAGGCCCCACCTCCTAACAAAGAGTCAGCTCTGAGGCCTCTGTGATAGGTTCAGTTCCCAAACACAAGAGGTTTTGTGGGACATTTTAGAGCTAAATCCTAACATCAGCCAAAGTCCATACGCCTGTAATCCCAGCACTTGCCTAGAGGCTTAGCCGTGAGTTCAAGGCTAGCCTCAGTTACATAGTGAGTTCAAGGCCAGTCTGAACTACATATCAAGACCCTGTCTCAAAAAACCAAAACTAAAAAAAGTAAAAAACTGTATGACATCATGTCAGCATGAACTTTTAAGAATCTGGTTATTTATAAAGGAATGAGGAACAGAATACTACCAGGTACAACAAGTAATAACCTAAAATAAAGATGAACTCAATTCCAGACACCAGTGTACTTTAGTTAGCATATATGTTGCCTTTCCTTCACAGACAGACAGTATGTCCACCCCACATCAGCAACCAAATGTACTTTAACCACCTGAAGCGGCACCGTGGTGACTTCCTAACGCATAGTTCACTTACAAACAAAAAGGAATCAAGATGACATCACACCTCAAGAAGACAATGGAGCAAGCCTCCGAAGTTCTAAGGAAAATGGTGTTTGAGTCCAGTCTTCCCTTCCACCCCTCTGAGGAAGTGATGAGAAGCCGGCCACTGCCACTCAAGGTGAGCAAATCAAAACAGTTTGGGAGGCTGAGGCTCTAGGAAATCCATCACAGAATAGAATGCACACAAGACCAAAATTCCTCAGGATAATTCTAAGCTCCAGCTTAGAATACTTAGGAATACTCATCATGGCCAGAGAGTAATACATTTAGTTCAAATGGGGAGGATTTTACCAAAGAGTTCTGCAATATAAATGTTCCCTTGGGTTAAATAAAACTGGTAGGTAGCCACATTAGACTATTAACTGCAAATATTCTTTCTAAAATAGATTTATAATGTGATATATCTGATCGAACACTTAAAACTAATAAGTAATCAATAAAAATCTCAGCAAATAAAAAGTAATTAATTCTAGATAAAATATACAAAAATATATATGCAATTAGTGTATGTCAAGGAATATTTTCATGGTAATGATAATGTAAATGATACTGGTGAAATGATAAGATGGCTATAAAACATGTAAATGTTTATGCTTTAAACATTTATTTAAAGCCATGGGAAGAAGACGAAGATATATACAGGAATAATCAAGCAAAAGCAAGAGGGAATCAACGGTTGCTGAAATTGGGTGAAGAGTGTAATGACATTCCTCATTCCATCTGTTCTTGCTTGCAAATGAAAACCGCCATGCTGAGAAGTTGACGTTATAACAACATATATTGTAATCAACGATTTCTGATGCAATAAATGTGTCTATATTAAAATGGAGGGCTGCAGAAATACATGTGTCTGAGGAAATTCATTAAAAATAAACTACCTGGGGCCCGGCGGGATGGCTCAGTGGTCTAAAGCGCCTGCTTGGGAAAGCTTGGGCGGCTTCAGGGACCGCGGTTCGATCCCCAGCACCACATGCTGCGCCAGTCCTGCCCTCAGGGCCAGCTGAGCCGGCCATAAAAATGACTGAATAAACAAATAAAGGTTCTGAAACAAGAAAAAATAAATAAAATTAAAAATTCAAAAAAAAAAATAAATAAATAAATTACCTGCCTTAAGAAGTGACACTATAGGCAGGCACGGTGCCACATGCCTGTAATTCCAGTACTCGCTACACAGCAAGACTGTCTCAAGAAAACAAACAAGAACAAAACATATAAAAATGCAGACACATTTAGAAACATGAACGTGAATTCCAAAAGAAAACAAACTGCTAGCACCTGCTTACACAGAGTGCACTGGCCGAGGCTCAGTCCCGGCATGCCATGCCAACCCCATGCCTGGGGCACCCTGAGACTGAGAATGAGATCGTGTGTGGTGGCACTTGGGAGGCTAAAAACAAGAGAATATGAGTCCAATCTATGTAGCAAGACCCTGAACACTCTGGAGAGCCTATACTGAATACATACAAAAATAAAGAAAAAAAAAAAAAAACTGGTATTTTATTTTATATTTTTAATTTTTATTTATTTATTTATTTATTTATTTATTTATTTTTGTTTCAGAACCTTTGTTTGTTTATTCACTCATTTTTATGGCTGGCTCAGCCCGCCCCGAGGGCAGGGCTGGAGCAGCATGTGGTGCCGGGGATTGAACCGCGGTCCCTGAAGCCTCCCAAGCTTTCCCAAGCAGGCGCTTTAGACCACTGAGCCATCCCGCCAGGCCCCAAAACTGGTATTTTAAAGTATTTGATTTTTTGTCAAGTATTACTTCAGTAAAAACTAAACTTAATTCAATTCTTTGTCTTCCTAAGGTGATGCTAACAACTCCAACAGTTTTTGTTCTCTATCTGTTGAAATAAAAAGAACTAAGAGACTAGAGGTGAGCATTTTAAAAGCATCCTCGGAAATGTCAGGACTCTGCAGCCTGCTCCATCTTGAGGTTTCACTACACACAGCGCCCTCTAGTGACGCCCCGGGGGAACCCATCTTAAATTTCATACACTACAAATTGTTAATTTATAAATGGAAAGATTATCATTTATTTTTTCACTGTAAGAAATAATATTGTAATTAGCTTCACTGGTGGCACACTGCAATTGCAGAACCTTTGACTGTGTATGTATCTGCTTCCTCTTAGTCCAAAGAGAAGTATATTCTTTCCTTTTTTTTCTTTCTTTTTTCTAAGCAACATCAATAGGGAGGTGGGTCATGCCCACACACTGTACTCTGTAGAATGATTGTGAGGACAATATGCAATATGTCAACTTTCAAAGAAAAGAAGGGGGAAAAGAAAACAAAAAGTAATGTTGATTTAGAAGGGTTAATGTTTAATTGTTTGATCAATCTTATATACCTATACGTATTAATCTAAACTGATCTGATGTTGAAAATATGTAATATAACCATTGTTAAATTTAAACAATAAAAAATTGGAAAAAAAAGAAATAATATTGTAATTAACAATGGATAATAATCTTTGTCCTAGAGTTTTGTTTTCATTATACATTTCTTTTTTTAAATAAACATTTTCTTTGTTTTTTGACTATCAGATATTTTGCTACAATGACACAATGATGCCTAACAGACTTTGAAACAAGTATTTTTAAGGTTTTCTTTTACATATAACAAAGTTCAAACAAAACTCAAAGATATTGTTATTCTCTTCCACAGATATGTTCATTTACCTTTTAGTAGTGGGGACTTCATAACAAAAATAAATGTTTATGGATATATCATTAAAATACAGAACTAAGGTTTAGACAAAATCAATGTGAATTACTCATACACATTTAGAACTTTTTCTAAATTTATAAATTAGCTTCATAAAATTATCATTGATTTCCTGGCTCTCAAAGAAGATATGTGAGGTCAAAAAAATACGAAAAAGTTGTAAATGATACAATTGCATTCATATAACATATTTAGAAGACAAAATTAAAGAAACAGAAATTGTAGTTGCTAGCAGTTTTCAGTGGATGTACAGGAAGGAACGGGCAAATGCACAAACATCTCTGTGTGGTAATTAATTTTTTTATATACCTTGACTGTAACAACATCAATATCCTGGTTGGGATACTATACAGTAGTTGTGTAAGCTGGGGAAACTACATAAATTATCTCCACTATTCCTTATAATTTCACATGAGTATGTAATCATCTCATAATCCAATGTTTTGTGTATAAAACTATTCAAAAAGCATATATTATAGCTATGCCTTCTAACCTTAAGCATTTCTGCAGTATATTACTATTAGGTCCCCATGTGTAGTACCTTGTATAAAGGGAGGTACTCGACAAATAACTTGTCAAATGATTAAAAGAAGGTTCCAGATAATACATACTATTTGATTTCAAAATTATTTAAAAACCCTAGTAACTAAATACAGTATCTATGTTTACATATCTATGTGATTATATTTAGAAATGTGTGAAAGAATGAACAATAAAATGTTAACAAAAAAAAAAAGAAAAACATTTGGCTTGGGGAGATGGCTCCATGGTACAAGTGCCTGCCTGGCAAGTGCAACGTCATGAGTTCGAGCCCCAGGTCCCATAAATATATATATGTATATATATATATATATATATATATATACATATATATATATATGTATATATATATACACATATATATATAAATGAATTCTCTTGATATTCTTTTTTGAAAAATGTTGACTTTTCTTATAAATATTCTTACATACTAATCTTACATTATATTATTTCCACATAAATTTGTTTTGTTGTTTTGAAAGATTTTCACACTTCATTTAATCAACTCTGCATATTTTTATCTATTATTGTATCAAGTGACTACATAAAACAGTTATAAAAATACACAAAAAATATTAAAGATGTATTTAAACACAACATCTAAACAGAAGCTTCCTCTAAAGTAATTAAAAATGTACCAACTTTTTAATATTTTCTTTGAGCTTGTTAGTGCCTGTATTTAGCACATAAAACTTACATTCCTTGTCTGCAGTAGGTACATGTACTTTACACACACACCCTTCCTTTTGTTCATCCCTATCCTTCCTGTCCGTCCATCTCTGGATCCCCTCTGAAAAAGATCCTTCTCATAACCCTGCTACTTTCCTTTTGCTCTTTATTTTCACTTTGGCTTTCTCCCATAAAAGAAGCCATGTGCCATTTAAGCCTCAGACACTAAGTATTTACTCAAATCTTCAAATGCCACATTCTACCTCCACCTCTTATTATGTTTTGGGGTGTGTGTGTGTGTGTGTGTGTATGTGTGTGTGTGACTTTTTGAGATAAGGTCTCACTGCACAGTTCTGGCTGACCTTGAACTCCCATGCAGCCTCGGCTGGCCTCCAGCTCACAGCTCCTCCTGCCTCCCTGGGATTACAGGCGTGCTGCACCGCGCCTGGCCCTAGCCTCCTTCTGGCTCACCCGCTGGCCCTGTGTGGCCAGCCTCTTATTTCTTGGACCCAGGACCCAGGCTGGAACCATCAGTTTCACAGTATGGTTTAATGATGGACTCAGATGGTCAGATTTTAGTGTCCTGGGACCTAATTAGTGATTACATAACAGTGAAGTGTGTTCCAAGCTCCAAACACCCGTGTCTTCAGCAGAGGACAAGGACTATGGGTCCTCAGCTCCTTGAGAGTAGCAGCTCCCAGCCTCAATTATAGCACTGGCTGGCCACCAGCCACATGGGAACTCAATGGACAAGGTACCCTGGCTTTCAGTTGTCTTCTGAAGATCTGTGGGGCAATATGATGTGTTCCTTGGATAGGACAACGACAGTGTTCTCACCAAAGTACTGAGTGGATAAAGACAAAGATACACGCTGACATCATCTAAGTCATCGTGGAGGGAAAAGTGAAGCAAATGAGAAGTCCACCTCAACGCCTCCCACTGTCTCCCAGGGGAAAAGCACAGAGAACGGTAACAGGCAGCTGCTCCCCACCACACTCATTCTGCTTTTTGCAATGAGGAGTGCATTTCCTTTATTTAGTACATGATAAAGCCACAGTTGTTCCTTCCAAGATGTTCAGTACTCCGTTCCAGGTCATTTTCTTTTGCTAGGAGGTGACAGTGAGTACCTGGCTGCCACTGACTGCATGTCTCCGTTTCTCAGCTGTTGCTCTCTGGCCCAGGCTGCAGACCCCCCACACGAGCATGGCTAATTGCAAGAAAGGACGGGCACAGTCAGTGCCTACCTCTTTCCTTGGAAGATCTCACAAAAACCTTGCTTCCTGATAGCTGTACGCAAGGCCAGAACCTCTGTACCAGCTCCGAAGTCTTCTAATGCTGGCTCCTGCTCTATGAGCAAAGACCCTAACTCCTACCCTTGCACCCATGTGGTTCACACTGGGCCAGGCAAAAAAAGTCAACAGGACAGTGCTCATGACTTCGGACCTCAGAGGCATGCCTCACAGAACATGGGCATTTAGCAGTCTGAGTCGTAGCCGGCCATTAGGACAAATGGCCAGCCTAAAAGGCAGTATCTTATTCATGGCTCAGTGTCTCAAAAAACAATGAATATAGGAACAAGGACAACAAATTCTGGTATTTCTTTCTAGGGCTGGGCACCCAAGCCAGAGCCTCCAGCCTATCAAGTGTGCTAAGGAAATACTCGCCCCTGAGCTGTCTGCTCCCAGCCCCTCCGGCCTAATTCCAAACCTATTAAATGACACAGAACTGAAAAGGGTATACTTGTCTTCAGGCACAAGGAAGCATATACTATTTTACACACATTGAAAAGGGCATGTTTATCTACAGGCACAGTAAGTGAAAAGCAACCAGTGCCAATTTTTTTTATAAAAATCACCAAAGAATATGAGAGCATGAGCTTTTGAACCATGGTTATTAGGGTTAAAAATTCAGTCTAGTCACCTGCCTATGATTTGAAATATATTAACTTAATTCAGCCTCATCTTCCTAATGTGGAAAATACTGACCTCACCAGGCTATTCTACCCCTTCTGTTCCACTAACCAGTCTGAGGAGCTTGATTTACTAACCTCAGAGACAGAAGCTGCCAAGCTTGCAGCTCTCTGCTGCCCCTTGCTGTCAGGTCATTGCTTTTACCACAAAAATCTCGTTCCAGGTATCAGCAAACTGTGTTTACTGATGATCTTTTACCTGCCGGGCACTGTGCTCATTTTTACAAATACAGTACTGAAACTGGGCATGGTGGTGCATACCTGTAGTCCCAGCTGCTTTGGAGGCTTAGCTAGAAGAATCACAAGTTCAAGGCCAGCCTGGGCAACTTCCCCAGATCCAATGCCAAAATAAAAGAGCTAAGGATGTAGCTCCACAAGATTCTAGAGCCAGTTCCTAAGTAGAGGGTGTGGGGACACAAACTACAGAATACAAGGCCAGCCAATCTGGAAAAATTCCTACAGTCGTGGAGCTTTCAGTGCTGTAGAAAAGCAAGACACTGGTAAAACAATCCCACAACAAGTAGGTGCACCAGCAGGACTCAGAAGTGCTACACAATGCAGACGAGCTGTGGAGCCTGCCAGGAAAATGGAAGAAGGCTTCAGGGAGGGGTGACACAGGCTGGGACTGCAGGATGTGTGGGACAGCAAAAGAGGTGGAAGGAACTTCCCAGAGGCAGAAGGGGCAGGTGCTGCAGTGTAAGGAGGGCTGTGGTGGGAGGGGCAAGGTAATTACGGGGAACCAAAAGAAAATCAGCACTGCCAAAAGGAGGAGCAGGAGCAAGCAGGAGGAAGAGCTGGGGCCGCTGGGGCTGGGCATGCAGGGAGGAGGCCTCAGCGCTAGAGTCCAGGGGTTCAAGAAGAACTCAAGAGGAAGAAGGGAGGTGAAGACATTTAGAAAACATCCGCAGCATTTAGGAAACGTTGAGAAGCAAAGGCCTGTTTACTGATCAGAAGTCGCACAGGGAGGCAGGGAGGAGGCCCCAGCGACGACTCCTCAGTTTCCTGACTCGCAACAACAGGTGGACACTGGTGACGGCCAACCTCCCAGGGGGTGCCAGGCCCACAGTAGTGACTCAGGCACGGTGCTCAGGGGACAGGTTTGGAGGAGTAATTCTATGTGATCTGCATGCAGCCACAGCTGAGGTTATGGGGACACCCCCAAGTCAGCACCCCAAGCCCGGGGCACATTCTCAGTCCATTCCAGGAGAAGTGAAGAAGGGCTGAGCTCACTTTTATAACATCTACTCCCAAGGTAACCAACCCATTTCTGTGACAGAGACATCAGTCCTTCCACTCCTGAGGGCAGAAGCTTTGGGCCCTGATCACTGCTCGGGAGGCTCCACCTGCTTTGTGGCATGCTCCTCCCTCCCAAAACCTCACGGAATCACTGAGGTGTGGTTCTACAGTTTTTAATTCATGATCCAAGGCTGGGATGACAGGTCCGAGGACTGCTGGGATTATGGTTACGAGTGCTATTCCCAGCCTGGGGTGGGCAGCCTGAATGGAACATGAGGGAGACGCGAGACAGAGTCGCTCCCTGTAGCCACTGTTGTTACTCCTCCCACGTGCTCTGGCTGTTTTGCTGTCTTCGCCGCCATGAACTGCCTCCTTCTGCCATGTACGAGTCTGCACTAGCTGAGGGTGGACTGAGACCTCTAGTTACTGTGAGCTAAATAAATTTTTCCTTCCTTTATTTTGTGTGCCAGGTATTTGTCCCAGCTACAAGACAAGAGTAACAGACACTGCCTCTCAACAATGCTACGCAGGGACTGAGTTTCCAACACAACTTTAATTAAAAATGAGTGCATGTTTGCAATACATAATGGTTATAACCACTGTGGAGCATGCATCTATGCATATACCTAAGGCACAGGGGTTAGCCCCCAGCACTTTACCCCTCCTCCCTACATGTCCTTCTCCCCCAGTCCCATTTCCCATTTCCAAAAGGGCTGCCTTTCTGTTTCCTGCCACCTCTCTCATATTTTACATTTTTATTTATATTGTAGTTTTCTCATATGTGCGAAAACCATGCTATATTTAATTTTCTGTGGCTCTTAACATTATAGTCTCAAGTTCCATTTATTGTCCTGCAAATAACATGACTTCACCCTTATTTATAGCCAAATAATGTTCCATTTGTGTAGACATACTATATATATATATATATATACATGTGTGTGATATATATATGTATATACATGTGTGATATATATGTATATACATGTGTGTGATATATATGTATATACATGTGTGTGATATATATGTATATACATGTGTGATATATATGTATATACATGTGTGATGTATATACATATATATATATATATATATGGTTGGCCTGTGGGTAGAGGTGGGGCTGGCACAGCATGTGGTGCTGGGGATCAAACCGAGGTCCCTGTGGTTGGTTAAGCTTGCCTAAGCAGGTGCTTTAGACTGCTAAGCCATCTCACCAGCCCCTAGACCATATTTCTTTATTTGTCTGTTGATAGGCATCTAAGCTATTTCCAGAGTTTAGCTATTGCCAGGATACAAACTTTGAGGGACATATTCAAGCCACAGTGGACTCCTAGCGGTCTTCTCCAGAGGGGTAAGAATTCTAGGATGTGTTATAGTTGGGGAGAGGGGGCAGGTGTTTCACAGTGATGGGGGAGTGTTACTGGCATTTGGTGGGCGGAATCATGAAAGCTGAGCACCTCACCAAGCACAGCGCCACTGTGAGAAGGAATGCTCCTGCTCCCCATGGCACAAAAGTTTTAAAGGGGTTTTTATCTGAGAGAGAATCTCATCTCATCTTGCATATAAACACCAAACCTTATGTTTCTTGTATAGTTTTAATTTATAGGAATTTTCCAAGAATGTTAAGAATATTCCAGGAATGTAAGAATTATACAGATTAAGGAACGAGTGGCCTGTCCCTGAGCGACCCACCAGTGCAAAGCCTCCCATCAGTGTGCGGTGAGTGCGCATCCCGCCTTCCTCCATCCGCCCACAGTGAGGGCACTATGGAAAGAGCCCCGGCATTCTCTGGTCAGTGACCCCGCCCAATGGTGGCTAACCATTACATCTCCTGTGTGCTCTGGACACCCAAGCACATACATATTAGAAGTTATTTCCCTTTATGTTACAGACAGGGCAGCATGTAGTTTTTGTTACAAATTGTTGTAAGAAATGGCCACTTAAGCTGATAAGACTGCAAACAACCCATTTTCTAAGAAGAAAATCTGAAGTTTGTGAGACACAGACCTTGGACTGAATCATGATGAATTCCTCCTGTCAACAGCCAGCTAGAGTAGGGCAGCCTTGTAAAATCATGAAAGGAGGAGAAAACCAGAAGTGCTACACTGGAAAAGCTAAAGAGGGGTATTTCAGGAAGGAGCGACAGCAAGTACCAACACATAGTCTAATCTGACAAGGACTCGGGATGCTTCACCTCCTTCTGGATGCAGCATTTGGCTGGAGCCGTGTCTCTGGAGGAATAGGCCAAAGCCCAGAATGAGGCAGTGGGTAAGAGGTGGACGTGAAAGTGGAAATCACTAAGATGCGCTTTTTGGGGCTTAGCTTGTGAAAAAAAAAAAAAAAAAAAAAAAAAAAGGAACACTAGAAAGCAGCAGGAAGATGAACTGGAAGGTTTTTGTATTTTTTTTTTAATTTTTATTTGTTTGTTTTGCGGGGGGCAGTACCGGGGATTGAACTCAGGACTTTGTGTTTCCCAAGCAAGGGCTTGTTCTACTGAGCTATCTCCCCAACCTCGCTTTATTTATTTTTTTAAGGAAAAGATTTTTCTGGTACATCAGTAAGCTTTCCCACTTCGAGGGCTATGTGCCTGATATGCACAGCTTACAGGAGGAAAGGGTCTGCCTGGCCACAGCTCCAGTCCATTGCTGTGGGTCAGAAGGGAGGCAGAACGTCACGAAGGATGGATGTGGTGGGACGACTGGTCGCCTCGCAGCAGAGGGGAAGTAAAGAGAAAAGGAAAAGCCAGAGAAGAAGGCACCAGCGATCACAGACAGAGCGCAAACCATGGCTCCACGACCCACCCAGCAACACCCAGAGGTGTTTTATTAATCGCCTAAGCGGCTCTCAACTAAGCAGATGGCCAGCCAAAACTGCCTATCACATTTACCTACAAGGAGTGATTGAAAGAAACTGTGAATGGTTCAGAACTGTAAATGATCAAATGTAAAACTTATTACAGTAGAAGACACACTGTCAGGAATGACAGGTTAAGGAGGTTCAAAGTGAGAAAAAATATACTGGATTTTTGAAGGGGATTAATGGCAACACATCTTTTTATTATAATAATCTATTTAATTTAAACATTTAACAGAGTTTATGGTAGCTCCTCATAGATCAAACATTTACAGCAGTTTATGCCAAATAAGCCACATACCTTCTTATCTACCTTGTTTAATAGATCTGGCACTGTGCAACTTCTGGCTCTTCCTAAAGCAAAATATCTACAACAAGTAAACACTTAGAGCTGATGCAGGACATTAAGGCAAAGAAGACATTCATGAAAGAAGACTGCCGGAGCTGTTCCAGAAAGATGCAAGAATGACGGGATACGTGTGCTAGAAGTGGCAACATGACCTGCACAGTAAATTTATAAAAGTTTAACTATTCCCCATATTATTTGATGATTACTAGAGCACCCCTGATGCTGGCTAACGTGGCCTTCATTTCTTCAGTGGAAACTGGTGACCCGGGCTATCCTCACTGCTGAGAGAGGGAGTGAAGAAGGTAGCAACGTGGGCAGGACTGCAAGTGGAACCCAGACTCTGGCTCATCCCCAAACATTTAGAGAGCCCACAAAACTCACGTATTGGATTGTATGAAATTAAGTGTAAGTCTGCAAGTTCTGAATCCCTCGCATTCAAGCTCCCTGTGAGCAGGTGCCCAGGCAGCCTGCTGTCTGAGATAAAGAGGTTAAGAAGCACCGCGGAGCACAGGCCACACTCAGCTCAGTGCAGAGCACCTGCCTCGCAGTGACACCACCCTGGGCTGGACCCTCGGCACAAGAGCAGCCAGAGGCAGGAAACTCAATGCTGCAATAAATTCACGTAACTTTGTGTGGCTCAATAAATATTTCATTACTTAAATTTATTGAGCCAGATGCTTAAGATTAGTAAAATTTATGAATATCACATCTGAATTTAATAATTTTCTTTAAAAACACTACCATAAGTAAGCCTTGACTTTAGATACTCCGTGCTTTGAAGATCAATCTTTAAAGAGATCACAGGTTATAAAGTGGATTCTGATCATAAATAAAGTATTGTCTGTCTAATACCAAATAAATAGGCACATGCAGTCATGAAAAATGGTGACTGCCTCTGTTCTGTTTTAGAGCTAGCTTCATTTATTTATTTATTTATTTATTTATTTATTTATTTATTTATTTATTTATTTGTCTTTTTTTTGAGACAGGCTCTCATTATGTAGTTCAGACTGGCCTTGAGCTGACTTTTGTAGCTCAGGCTGGTCTCAAACTCACACTGATCCTCCTGCCTCAGCCTCCCAAGTGCTGGGATTACAGGTGAGAGCCACCACACCCAGCTTTCTTTTTTGTAAAAGTGTTCCCATGAGCCCAGAGGTCTTGTCAGTCGGCCAGAGGGGCATCAGGAAAGAAAGCAGAGAAAGGGTGCAAAGAAGCTGTAGAAATGGGCCTGTCCAGGTTACAAAGTTTCCTCCTACATATTCAAATACTCAGAAAAAACTAAATGCAGCTCCCTTGGCTAACCCTGTCTCTCAGAATCTAGTCTCATCTGCTGGGCACAAAG
>PVJA010001578.1:0-81471 GCA_004027025.1 Myocastor coypus
TTTCTTTCCCTTTCACAGAATGCACTGCTTCTTTTACATTTTATTTTCTCTTTCAGGCTCTGACACTCATGAGACAGTACGATATGTACACATGTCAACCTCAACTACTATACATATGAATATGGTCTGTAATTGCATCCGCTGACTTATAAAAGCCTCACAGTTTTGAAAAAGAAAGGCTAAGGGAAATGGGAAATAAGACCTCTGACAAGATCACACCAGCTTTATAGGACTTCTGCTTCATAAATCCAATATCATCTGTAACACGTAATTAAAATTTTGTTCCTTTTCTTATTTCACTCTTATGTAAGCCACACTCTTCTATGCAGATGAGTCATTGCTGTGGCCATGTAGAACGTGTGGAATGAAGCTTTATTTCTTTTGCTAATAGAAGGCTATTTATCATGCCAGTCAGTTTTAGAAATCAATTTAGTCAATGTTTTGGTGCAACAAGAAAATTAAAGGTTGTATTTCCATATTAGTTATTAATATTAATTATTACAATGTTACAATATTGAGAACTTGCATTTGACTCTACCGTTGTTGAATTTGGCCCCGTTCTGAGGCTTACTCTTGAATTGGCCACAGCGAGTTTGACAGATGGTGGTACAAGGCCAGAACTAAAAAACAGCTATGCACAAAAGCCGCTCCTGAGCTAACCGCTCCTGAGCTAGACCACGTCAGATTATTTACACAGCATGTCATGTTTATATTCAAAGTGCTCAGTATTTCACGCTGTAATTAAATCATCAGTGCCATAATGGTCTATGCCAGGGTAAAAGGCCATCAGGTAAGAGAGTGCCCACTGTCTCCACAGTAGTGTTCCACTTGTACCCTTAGAGATGTTGCCCCACCCGATGTCCATGGTGGTCACAAGACCCTGTCCTGTGACCACCAACAATCCTGTGTTGCTCTGTCCCAGGCATATTTACAGTTGTCATGACAGCCTTAGAGTTGGCCAGGACCAGCTGTGACCACGAGTCCTGTGCACCCTGTGAGGTCCCCACCGCAGCCAGTTACTGACCCGGCAGTTACATACCATCACTGCCTGCCTTTCACGAAGACAGTGTGCAGCTCCATCGGTACAAACTCTGGGAACGTCGCTGAACTAAATTAAGAGTAAATATATTTTAATTAAAATTTAACCAAGCAAAAATTATAACTTTTTTGATTGTGGTTGTTATACAAATATTAAACATAAGAAATACAAAGATCAGGAAAATATGATCACTTAAAGTCTTTGGATTTTTTTCTATGTAATTATTCTATCACTTGAAGATCCTCCTTTGTGAAAGATTTTCAGTGCCAGTAGGACTAAGGAACATAGCTATCTCCTAAGGACGAGATGACATTTTTTTCCCAAGAACCCTCAACTTTCCATACATTTACATCTTGAACTTAATACTCAGGTTTATTTGCCTTGAATTACACATAATTAATAACCAGAGAATTAAAATATATTCTCATAGTTCATCACTTTTTAAGTAGTCAAGACTCAAATAAGCTTCTCTGATTCCCAAACCTAATATCTTAATCACTGCATTATATTAAAATGATGGAATAATTCATTATAGAAACTTTTCAAACTTATGCAGAAGAGTAATGAAAGTTTGAATCTGTAGACAGAAATGACAACAAAACTACAGTGCTGGTGTAGTCTGACAGGGCTAGCAGTCTTACTGAGTCTCCTGAAAACCCTGGGTGGCTCAGCACCCAGGCTGGCAATCCCCAGTGAAGGACCACCTTTGTGCAGCAGAAGCTCTTCAGTGGATGTGGGAAGGAGACCCCAATATCTCATTGTACTATTGCCATTATCACAGGATACTCAAAGGGCTCTCAGGGAGAATACCAGCAATACTCCACTACCCCCACGCATGTAAAGATCTATGTCCTAAACATACCATCTTGTAAATATTTCATAATGCGCAGAAAAGGCAAATTAATGTTCCAGATCAAAATAAAATGGCTAATCAATAGACCTCAAGATGCCAAAATAATTATGCAATGCTTATGGAGGCCCAAATATTATCATAATCATTTTTGTATAAATGAAAGAAGAGAGTCTCAGAGTGATGTGATAAGACAGAGACTTCTCTGGCCATTTCTATCTGAGGAAGCAAGAGAACATCACAAAACAAAGAATACTGGCATCCTCTGGAACCTGGCGAGTTAAGGAAACAAATGGTTCCCTACCGTATCTATTAAGGTTAAGATCCAGAAAGTTTCCCAAAAGCCTCACGTGTCCAGAGGTGGGCACTCATGAGGCTCCTTTCTCATGAGTAGGCTCATCCACTGAAGAATCCATAGCTAAGCATCTTGTTAGGAGGTGAGGCCTGAGTCACTGAGAGAGTGGCCTGGAAATGGGTTTTCCTTCCGGGTCACCTCTCTGCATGCTTTCCTCTTCCAAGCTGCTACAACATGGAGAGCATCACCAGGCTCCCCCGCCATGAGCTTTCTGCCTGAACACTACCCCACTATTCATGGACTGACACCCCTGAAACCATGAGCCTCTATGAGCCCATGTCTGTGTCTCTGTCGTGTGTAAGATGACCATTACATCACACCAAGGGGGAAGCAGCCTTACCTGCATCTTGATTTCAGAACACTGAGATTCCTTTTAGACTTTTGGCTCCCCAAAGCACAAAATCATACATTCGTGTTATCTTAAGCCCCTAGCTAAATTGGTAAAGAGTGACACAGTTATAATAAGAATTTAATGCAACCGCATTTTCCCTAACATCTTCCTTCCTAGTCATGCAGCCTTGTTATGGTTTGTGTCTAGTTGTCCCCCCAAAGCCTCATGTAGTCATTGGGCAGAGACTTCTAGAGTTTGAGACTTGATCCATGATCCCTGGGATTATGGGTTTTAGTACTGATGGGATTATGGGTTGAAGTACTTCTGGGATTATGGGTGTAGCCTAAGGCGGGGGCTAAGGCGGAGAGCCTGAATGTAATATAAAGAGAGACAGAGAGACAGACTCGGGCTGTTGCTGTTGCTCTGCTGCCATGTTTGGTTGGCTACCTCTGCCGCCATTTTGTTGCTGTTACGCCGCCATGAACTGGATGCTCTCTGCTCTGTTCTACTCAGCCTTAGGCCGGCCGAATATGGACTGAAACCTCCAAAAACTGTGAGCTAAATAAACCTTTCCTTCCTTCATTTTGAGTGTCGGGTATTTGTCTCAGCAATGAGTAAAAAATAACTAAGACAAGCCTCATTCCCCCCACCAGCAGTATAGAAGCCTGGAAGCTGTTGGCCAATTTCCAAGTATAAATGTAACTTTAGACTACAGTTCCTCCATATAAAGGACATACTTACATATAGTCCTCAAAGCTCTGTTCGTTTACCAGGGCTACATCGGACTACACTAGAGAACCATCAGGCTATTGGCAATTCAAAGCATCTTGTGGATCTCAATCACCCACGAGCTGGATGTGATTTGTTCTCTTTTTCTCCCAGTATGCCTTGAGAAAATTCGCCATCAGTTCCTATGCTTGGGCTGAGGAAAGCTGTTAATGCTAGCCGTAGGTGGAGACAATGAGAATCGCCTGCCTGTGTGGTTTCCACAAGCTCTCTCAGTAGGCATAACCCAATGAGAACAAGTCATTCCCATTGTTTGAAGTTTTGACCTAAAGAACTATCCTGGTGATAAAAATTAGCACCTGGTTATACTGCAGGAGCCAACTGTCACTGTACATCATTCATTTAAGTTTATGGAAGGGTGTATTGATCAGCTTCCCATTGTTGGGACAATATTTGATGCCATCAATGTAAAGAAGAGTGGGTTCATTGTGTTTCACAGTTTCGGAGGTTTAAGTCTATCTTTGGTTGGTTCTCAGGCAGAATCAGTGCTTCACAGACCCTGGGGGGGGGCACAGAAGCATGAGATCAGCTCATCTCCAGTGCACAACCCCAGGCACCCAATTCTTTCCATGGGGTTCTATGGCCTAAGACCTCATTCAGTTAGGAGTGTCAGTGGATTTGTCTGTTGATGAGTATAGCATCCCTTAATCCAGTCCACTCTGCAGGAGTCTCTGAATCCAGACAATTTGACAGGTAAGATAGACAGATACATGTGGTCAAAAGGCTGAAGCTCACTGAGGAGAAGGACCAGGGCTCAACCTGAGGCATCCGCCTGGAATCCCAGCCAATTTGCAGTCCTGCTTCTGTCTAATCCGTGTATTAGTGGATGGAAGAATAAGATTAATTATGGCACTTTCCAAAGCTCCTTTTCTGAGCTCTTCCCCTTGGAGTGGCTTCATAACCTCTGTCCCTTAGAACACCATAAGTACATAGCTATCTGGATTATGCAGTCAGGACCAGAAAAATGATTACAGTGTTTTCTTTATATCCATTAGGTTAATAGTGAAAGGCTTTAGAAAAATAAAACAACTTGGAGTGATCTTCCCATATTTCTACTTGGGGTTAGTATCATTATTCTCTCAGAGTCTGTGCCCAACAGCTCTGGAAAGAAACAATCTAACATTCAGTTTTCCCGCGTCTACAATTATTCTATCAAATTGCCATCTGTCCATTTCAGAATTAGAAACACTTCTCAGTTGTTTTCAAGTGGCATTTGGGAGTCCTTCCTCAAGGGCAAAAGATTTGCTCTTTAGGTGTTGACCTATAGGGTAAGAAATAGCTTAGGTCTTGAGGTTAAGTGAAGGATTCTGATTTTGACGAACAATATCAGCTTTATGTTCACCATTGTTTTACATAATTCAGCAACAACCTTTTGCATGCATGACTTGGATCTTTACTACCCGATTCTACTGGCATCACTAAAAATTTTTGCAAAATAAGATGCTCTTGAGGGCACTCTAGCCTTATTCTGGATAGTGTTACTTATGGAACCACTTTCCGTATAATCTTGTTACATTAGTAATATCCAGTCCATCTTCTGTGTATCAGTGGTACAATCCACTCTCAGGTGGTTAACCTTGGAGTTTCCCAACTAGTGAACAACCCTAGCTTTTTGACTGAATACATGGTTTCTTCCTGTAGACAGATGGGATTGTTTTGCTTAGATCTTACACTACCTTCGTGAGGAAACAGTCTTTTATTCCAAGTGAAATGGGAAACTGTTGTTGCAGTTTCAATGAAGAAATTACATGAACTGACAAGTTCATTTTTAAGGATGCATTAGTCATTTTGGCTGCATAACTAATGGGTCAAAGAGATGATAGACAAAGAAGCTGAAAGATTCTAAAGAGCTCTGGGCCATTCTGGGTCAAACTTCAGGGAGATTAAAAGGATGCAGCAAATCAGGGAGAGAAAGTGGGTCAGAGATCTTAACGCTCTGGGACCTTTAGTGTCAGTAGAAACAAAGTGAAGCAGGTTGTTTAGAAGAGAGCAGTACTCATGTGTGCTCAAAATAGCAAATAAAGAAAAGTAACATGAAGACACAAACTGTTATACACTTAACAGTGTTTGGGTAGTTTAGGATCATGGCAGTGAAGGAAAAGCGGTGTAAAGTTGAGATAGAAAGAGGAAAGAAAAATTGGAGATACAGATTAAAAATTCACTTTAGGGAACATATTATACTGTCAAAACAGGTGCCTTTATGTGTATAAATAATGGAAATCATTTTAACATTAGAAACTATTTTATTTAATTTTTTGCCTCCTAGGCTAATTTATATTGCAGTGCTAATCGATATCCATTGGATTTGCCAAACAAGATATGAGAGTTGCCCCGTGCTGTGAGTCCACCTCAGGACTGAGAAGCATCCTCTCTCATTGACCTCCTGAGCACGTGCATCCTGAAACAATGAAGTTGTTTCAGTGCAGGGATCAAGAGCGTGATGCCTCATGAGTAAACCTTAGAGAAACTTTATGAAGCCCGCAGATGTCATTTCTACACACATACTTCTGGGCCAGGCCTGAGTGGTGGAGGCTAAGAGGTGTCATCTGCCCACAGGTGTGTGTGGGTCTTCTGCCCAGTGGGAATCCTGCCCTGCCCAGAACAGTCTCAGGAAACCCTTGGTCCACCTGCTAGCACAGCAGTGCGGTGAACCCAGCACCAGACAGGCTATTGTCCAAGAAACAAATGTGGCAACAAAGATGCATGAAGCCATGGTTATGTGGCACTTCATGGTCAGATATGCAAATTTTGTTGAATTTCAGTATACCTCATTAATCACAGTTAGTGCTTTTCCTATATTGCAGTCAAAGAATGGCCATTTGTACCAAAACTAACCGCAAGATGAATTAAAATTTTTCTCTTTTGTCTAATGAGGTTATGAATGAGAAGAATAATTTAATTGTTTGTATAAATATACATATGATCATGCACAGAAGTAGGCTATTCTCTGTCAAGCTCTTTCTATGTCAGTCATGCTACGGTAAGACATTATTTACCTGTCTAACATTCTGACGTTAACTTCTGATCTCTATCTTACTAAGAATAGAATAGAGATAAAGATGGCTTTTGCTTGGCCACATTCACACAGTCACTGCACCGCAGGCAGCACACACAGTCGGATTCCTCCCAGGTCGAGAATCAAAGACTGTACCTTAATTGTCCTCAGGATACAAGGGAGGAAAATAATTTTATTCTATGATTAGATAAGATAATAAGCACCTCTATAAGAAATGAAGCAAAGAAAACGGATGCAGTGGGGCAAAGAACTATAGATGAAGATTCTCGCAAAGAGAAACTAGACCACTTTACTCTAGGAGGTGTTATCTGCACCCCGCATGACCCAGACTACTGTTCTAAGACTAGGAAGTGAAGACCCAGGACTTGCCCACATGCACTTTCTCTGAAGAATCACCAGAGTTTAAACTTGGAGATTTTTGTTAGAGCTGTTTGTTTAGGATGTTTTACTTGGTCACTAATTGACAGGTAGCCTATGGCTAGCCGATGGCGGCCTAACACGTGGCTCCTTAGTAGACCTACGTGGTCTGCCCTGATGCCCCACATCAAAAGTTAATGAAGCCCTGCGCTTCCCCGCCGGAAGCAACCCCACATGACTGCTGGGCCTCCAAGCACGACCTGTGTCCCATTTTCCTTTGTGGCCTCACACAGGCCACAGGTCTCCTGAAGCTGACGTAGCCACGCGGGGAGCGACTTCCCATAGGTGAATTCCAAAGACCTTCACTCTTTCTCTCACCTTTAGTACAGGCGCTCTCTTAGCGATGATCATTAATCTAGACCGTCTCTTAATTTGCCTCTATTAATCTCTCTGGAAAGAATGATTTTATGAGACCAGTGGCTTTGCTCAGTACTTTGCCTGGTCACACCTCAAGTTTCTGCAGATTAGAGCACGCTGGAGCAAGCGACTTACAAAACACAGTCCTAAAAATGCACCGCATGGAGACTCCAAGTTCCTGTTTTTCCTGAGGCTGCAGTTAGACTGCCAGAGGTTATCTAAGAAAAGACCAACAGCTGAAGATAACGACATCACTGTGGGTCATGATTAACCGAGTGGAGGACAGGGCCACTGGTTTCAAGCGGAAGGACTTGCTAACGTCATTTACGCATCCACTAAGTTTCAGGGAAAGTTAGACAAACAGAAAAGCCCTCGGCTATGGGGCTTTAACTTCACGCTGCGGAGGAGTCAAAGGACCTCGCTGTATTAGAAAATTCAATGTTTAAAACGTAGGCCCAGAATCGTCTGTGCCTTTGTGTCCATCTCTCCCTCCTCCAAATTCAGTGAGATCCGTTAGTCTTTTGATTCTGAGTGAGCCATACGTGAAGACGAGGCAGGGAGGCAGAGTCCACTTCCAGAGAGCCGAGCCCATGTGGTGGAGCCGGGCTCCCTGTCATCTGTCACGCTCCACAGCCAGGGTTTGCTGAAAGCCGTATTTTATATTTTGTTTAAAGCAAAAATGCAAAACTCGACTATCTTAAAAGGGACACACAGAAACAAGCCAGTGAGTAAGGGTTCTAATTAGTGGTTTAGAATGTCACAGACTTCAGATGAAATCAAACACTTTAATATTTTGAATCTTCCATTATGTTAATGCCAGCTGAACTCTTTGGACCGTAAGCAGATTGCCTGCTTATTCTTGAGATATAAGTTCTATTTTTCCATGACCACTTATTCTTGGAGTTTTCTTCCTTCTAGGAAAAAAAAAAAAAAAAAAAATTCTGGTGTTCCATTCTTTCCTTGTGATCCCTGCTGCTTCTTGGACCAACCAGACCGAGCTCCAGGATACTTCCCTTTATCCAAACTTTCTGACTCCACTTCCCTTAGGATGGTGTGGTTGTGCCACCCACGGTCTGCATTCTTAGAAAGATGACTGCCCTTGCCTGGGGCCTGACCCACAGCAATGCTCCCAGGAGGGCGTCCCGGTGCCCCAGCCCCAGCCCACCGCGTCCGTTGTTAAACCAGCTGAGTGAGGCCCTGCCTCTGGGAGGACTCAGCAGGATTCTGTGGCGGGCGTTTACTCTCTCCGCTTTCGTCCAGGAAAAGCCACGTTTCTAGAAGACACATCTCTCCATCCTTGGTCCTAGAAAGAAAAGCCCCATGGTTTGGAGACGCTTGCTGATCCCACACGCGCTCACAAGCAAAGCGTGTGTGGACGGTGGCGGCTGCTGAAGTTTCGCTGTTCTTAATTACCAAAGAGGAGATAGATAATGAGATATAGCCCAGAACGATTTTACATATATATATGTTTTAAAACAAGCTATTGGTGGGTGTGATATGCAGCGTTTTCTACAATTTACCTGTATTCTTTTGTCATTTATGCTTTTAGCCCGATTCCTTTGAGTTACGGTTTTAGGGGAAATAATATACATGTTATCCATTTATTTAATAAAATTAGAGAAATTAATGGTCGGAAGGCCTCTCTCATCAGGGCCCGTGGCAGTGCATCATGGGTAGCATGTTTGTTGTCCTCTGGCACTGCTACGGAGCTTATTTTAAGGCGCTGTTTGTGGGTAGGGGGTTGCAAAGATGAGAAAGAGAAACCTTTCTATGCTAGTGCTTTGAATTCTGAAACTCACATCTCTGTTCACGGAGAAAAGATGCGGAGCCTCACTCCTGCTAGATGCGCCTGCAAAGCCTGCTGTGCGCCTAGGCAGGGCTTTCCAGAGGAGGCGGGATCTGCGCTGTGTGATGCTGCGATTTAACGCGTGATGCTAGGATTGAGGGCGTGTGATTATTTATTTAGCCCTCTGCTTGGTTTGGCGTAGCAAACCAAGGAAATAGGAAAGCTGTGCTGGGGCGGGAGTGCCACCAGACCTAAGAACACATGGCCTGGGAAAAAATAGCCTGGACAGAAACATGGCTGCTGTGGTCACGTGCCCTGCCACGGCTCCACTGCTATGCTGACTCCTCCCTATTTCTTCCTGGGACCCCTTGTGCCAGGCCATCCCATCTGGGAGCCAGTCACCGCGGACTGAGACATCCACAACCTGAGCTACAGTAAATTTTCCCTCCTTCAACTTCGGGCGCCAGGTATTTTGTCTCAGCAGTGACAAAAGTCACTGAGACAGACATACAGTAGCCAACCAACATCAGTATTAGCACATGTTTGATAGGAGGCTTTTCTTTTTTCTTGGGTCAAATGTAGCACCAATAAAAAGACATCATGATCAGAGAAAAATAAGGAGAGAACGAATGTGAGTGAACCTGCTGTCAAAGGAATACCCTGGTTTTACAGGAAGAAAAACTGACCTGGGATGGATGATCTTCAAAATGATATAGAAGAATAACGATCCTCAACCTGAAAAGTACCTGGGATGAGTTTGTGTTCTCCAAAACTAAAGAATGAATTTTAGGAACCAACAGAGGTTGTGAGCAGAATAGATTTATTAGGGGAAAGAAAGCTCCTGCCTGAGAGAGGGACAGGAGGGAGGTCCCAAGTGGGTGTCCCCCAGGAAGCTGTCTCTTCCAGGGACTTTTATAGAGGAAAGCCACGTGGTGAGGCGGGTCTAAGGTTGTGCAGAAGACATGGGAACTGGCTTAGGTGGGTATGAGGTGGGGCAAAACTGTGGCCAACCAGTGAGAGAAAAAGCACCTTTGCTCAGGTAAAATATATTAAATTCAGGATCCAATGGGAAAGCAAGTTATGTAGCAAGCGGGCAAGAACACCGTCTGTTGAGCTTGGGCTCGTGACTCTTTCTAGGCTCTTTCAAACTGATTGATACTTATTTAGCGTATCAATCCCTGATGCCTACCCTTAAGGAAGTATATGTTTGCTTTTGCCTGCTCTTGTCTTGAGATCTGGCCCATGGCTGAGGAGTGTCTGTCTCTAGTCATAAAGTTACCCCTGTCTTTCATATCATCTTTGAGGGCCTGGCCCTGCCTGACTGCCTATAGTATTTCTATCTAATTCAGCTACCTACAAGACAACAAGCCCTGAAATCTACATTTCTCACAATGTCTATTTCACAAGAAGCTTTGACACAGAGCGTGGACTTTTAAATTTCAGAATATAGATGCCCCTAAGAGAGAGCCAGGTCTTGTCCAAACAGAGTAGAGCTCAGCAGGTCTCCTGAGGCAGTGGAGCAGGCAATTAGAAAATGTGCATAAGACCAGGAGGCGGCGCCAATTTTAACATTACGTGCTTTATGAGTATGACTAATACTTTGCAAAAATTAGCAAAAGTAGCTGACAGTATTTTGTAAAAAAGGAATAAAAGGAAAGCTAGTTAAATAAAATCATGTACTATATGCAAAATATACTTCAACCAGCCAATAAGAAGGGTTTAAAATTTCTGGAATAGGTACAGGAACTTTTAAAAATCATTAAGTATGGTTTTTGAAATAATTCCATTGGAGACCAAAAGGAGAATGCAAGGATTTTGTGGGCTCTCCATAAACACTTGTCCTGATTAGCAAAGATGGCTGTTGAAGTGTTTTTGTTGCTCTTTTTTTTATGTGTTTGGTAGCTGAGACTCACAGCGATCATCCTATGTCAGCCTCCCCATCGCTCAGATTATGGGTGTGCTCCACCATGCCTGGTCTTGTTGGCTAGCTCAGTGCACCCAGGAGGTGGGGCCGGTATGGGGATCAAACACTGCTCTCTGCGCTTGCCTAAACAGCAGCTATCTCGCCAGCCTGAGTTGGTGTTGTTCTTATGTGAGAAGATGTCCACACACAACGTCAAACCAGAAGCTCATCAGTATAGACAGTCCATTTAGATAAACGATAATTTGCTAGAAATTCTATTGCAAAATGATAACATCTACATGAGGGCCGGCAAGATGGCTCAGTAGTCTAAAGTGCCTGCTTAGGCAAGCTTAGGCAAGAGCAGGGACTGTGGTTCCATCCCTGGCATGACATGCTGCACCATCTCCACCCCCAGGGCAGGCTGAGTGCATATATTAATCAGTGTGAAAATAATAATATAATTCTCTAAATGAAAGATCAAGGATGAATTAGACAATGGTCCCATGTGCCTCAAAAATGTTTTTCACACTGAGGATAGCAATGTGCAACACTAAAACTATGCTTGGAATGCCTGTCATTGTGTTCTTTTAGGTGTGTGCTGCTTCTGATGTAATTTCCAGTTATTGCTATACTCTCTCTCTCTCTCTCTCTCTCTCTCTCTCTCTCTCTCTCTCTGTCTCTCTCTCAAGTAAGTGGTTGTTTTACAAGAAAAAAAAAGTATTAAATGAGAGTAAGAGACTAGGAAAAATACCATAGGACTGCCTGGCTACGATTTTTGTATAGGCTTAGATATCTAAATTTCTGTGTAAAATGTGTAACTGCTTTTATCACATTCTATAGAGATTGATTAGAATATCAATGATGGATAGAAAATGCCAGTTCCAAGTTAAATCTAAGGTATTCGACACTCAGAAAGATAGCAATGTTAAGCTCAAGTGCCTATGTTATAGAGTAACAGTATCAACAAGCTTTTCTTCGGGAGGGTTAAGAATGTAAGTTTACAGACAAAAAAGTAGAGAAAAAAAAGGGTTACAAGGATTGCCAATATTTTGGCCCTAGCCTTTCAAAGTCAGTGAGGTCTCAGGACATAAGAGAACCTGTACTGTAACATCCTATAACTTAGTGGTTTCTTTCTGTTCAAGGACATTATAGAGCTAAAGAGGAAAGTGATGGATGATGTATATATAATAGGTCTAAGGAGATTCACCTAGAGAGAAAACATCCTCTCAGGCTTTACAGAGAGCAAATTGATCAAGCGATAGCTGTGACACATCAGATATCTGACACTGAAAACAATTCTACAAAGCACTGCACATGGTTTCAAAGTAAATCCTGAGGTGATTTGACTGAACTTGGGAGATACAAAAGTTACATGTCTTGTTATACAGGTCTTGCTTTAACTTGCCCTTGACCACCCAGCAGAAATGTTTAACCATGAGGCATAAAACATAAAGTTAGATTAGTATGCTGAGATGTAAAAGGCTTAAATCAACAGCTTCTGACATTACCAGTTTTGACAGTAACCCACTATAATTATGGAACATTGGACTATGTATGCAGCTGCTTTCTCTTAGTTCAATGAGAATAAAAGTTTTGTACCAATAATGATTAGAAAAATTGTCATGTCTATACCCTGTACTTTGCATAACTATTACGACAACACTATACATTGTATCAATTATTGGGAATGTACTACTAACTTGTTTTGAAACTGTCACATTGTTATTTCTTAGACTTGAAAATGTTTTGCTTATTAGAAATTAGTAAGGACAGACTAATTTGTTTTAGTTCATGTATTTGTTAACAGGTCTCACCACACAGCTCAGACTTATAGTGACCCTCCTGTTTTCAGCCTCCCCGGTGCTGGGGTTATACTCATGCACCACCACACCTGGTCTCCATGGCTTGGGGGTTGGCCAGTATCGCATGTGGTAAACTAGATATTTTTGAAAAGCTAAGAGTGCTCACTATATATTTTCCACCAAAGTACAGATAACCAAGGAAAGAAAAATTCAAATAGGCTGAGTTTTAATGTTTTCCATGTGGAGGGGATGTAGTTCAGTGGTACAGCACCTGTCAGGCAAGCACAAGGCCCTGCTTCAATTCCCCATACCAAGAATAAATAGATGGATAGGTAGATTGATAGATAGATAGATAGATAGATAGACAGATAGATAAAACATAAAAGTTAAAATTTTTCCAAATTTTGTATCTCTGCCAACAACTTTGTGCAAATCACCAATGATGCTGTGATTCTCAGCTACATGTCTGAGTAGCCAGAATACTTCTAACAAACGGAAAAATACTTTTCTCGGTGAATGAGTACATTCAACCTGTGTTACATATTGCTACCTGACATGTTGCTCACTTTTTTCTCCAAAGACTCTTTACCATTTTAAATGCTCTACCAACAGTTCAATTTGCCAGGATCATGGCAAAATATTTGTGCACTATACACTATAAAAACATGGTGCTATTTCTGAGATGTGGTGCCAGTAACTTCAGTTTTATGGACATGCCTTCTAATTTCTCCCCACAGATATATTTATCATTGGATGCTGATTAATCTCTGTACATCAATAACAATTTAGTATAACTTTCAGTGTACATAGATTCGTCAATGTCTTATAATCTAAGATTAACAGAGTATATTAAAATCATTATCACTAGGGAAAATATGACTGAAAATCTGAGATAACTTTCAATAAAGCCAAATGTACTTCATTAAATCAGCATGGAATAGGTGGATAGATAGATAGATAGATAGATAGATAGATAGATAATCTATTAGATAGAAAATTTGAAGAAACATGACAAGCGTCTATATGATGATCCACTCAAGAGTACTGAGCTTTGAGTTCAGAGAAATGGGACCCAGTACTGACACAGGCGGAAGAAGCTCCCAGCCTGTTAGGTGTCTGGTATGAGTACATGCTCCCTAAATTCAACAAATGAATTTTGGGAACAATGACAGTTGAGAGAAGTATATATTTATTGGGGGAAAGAAGGCTTTAGAGAGACATTAAGGGGGCCTAGTGGATTGCTGGTGGGAGCCTTAGAAGCTGAAAATTGCTCACATGTGTGACGGCGAGAGTAAGATTCAGGACCTATAGCAGCGCAGTTACTGCAGTTCTGTGGTAAGCATCCTGCCTGGTTAATGTCAGCTACGAGTCGCTAGGCAGTCTTGAGCCACATGTGACTAACTTTGTAAAGGTATAAAGAAACGTGCCTCCTGTGATGCAGGGGTCATTTCACCAACCAGGGAGATGGCCCACCACCTGGCCCCGCTCTGGTCTTCTTGTCTCTTTCCCTTATTCCTACCACTTACTGAGTACAATGGATTACACCAAACGACCAACAGATCCCTACAGCTGCCAGATAATTTCTATAAATTAAAAAAAATATTTTAATGTTTGTATCTTTGTAGCCATTTGTTTACTGGTATATTGTATTCACAAAAAAAAAGAAAAAAGAGAAGAAAGAAAGAAAGAAAGAAAGAAAGAAAGAAAGAAAGGAAGAAAGGAAGGAAGAAAGAAAGAGAAAGAAACAAAGATAGAACTTCCAATCACAGATACATTTAGCATGTCCTTAGGGTTCTTTTCATAGGCAGGCTAGTATTTAAATATTTTTATACATATTCATTTGAATTCAGGTTTAAAGGAACAGAATTGCTTTAATTTCTACAAATGGATCTTAAACAGTGAATTTGAATCAGATGCAAGAAAGAAAGAGAGAGAGAAACAAAAGAAAGAGACAGAGAAAGAAAACACACACACTATATATATTTCTATATATAGATATATATTTTTCTATATATATTTCTATATATAATATATATATTTCTCCATGTTTGCAATACTCAATTTCTGCATTCATTACTTTCTGAAAAAAAATTACTAGTGTTACCTATTATGTCTGTAAGAGATAGCATCAAACATTCTGTCAAATTAAAGTGTTCTTATTTTCAACTTTTTATTATTTTAGCCTTCGTTTTCAAATAAAAAAACAGAAGTACAAAATAGAGAGAGAGAGAGAGAGAGAGAGGGAGAGAGAGAGAGAGAGAGAGAGAGAGAGAGAGAGAGAGAGCACATCACAGACCCATCCTGTATTCTGCCTCCCTGTGCTCGCAGCAGGGTGTGTACCTGGAATTCAGAAAATCTGAAGCCAGCTTCTAGTCCATCTTCCAGGCAGGACTTCTGTCACGTCCAGGTTGATAGGAAATATGCACGTTGCTGTCTTGCTGCTCTGTAGAACGAGCACTATTATCTCAGCTCTGTAATCTCATCACCTTAAATGGGCGTTTAATTTAATACTCTGACTAATGATATACTAGGGAGTATCTGAACCTTTTTATTGAAAAAATGTTTATACTTAACTATCTGAATATAGTACTTTTAGAAACAGTTATCATAAAGAGCAATAATTTCATATTTTAAAAACCCACCAAATTTCTTTAATTTGTTTTTTTAATGTGAGAAATTCACTCACTGATTTAAATTTATCTTGTGAAAATGAGTCAACTAAATTACTAATTTATTGCTTCTCTCATGTTGTTAATTAAGGTAGGCTACTGGCTGTCTCATTACTGCAAAGTAATGTTTTATTCAAATATAAATGAGCAGGAATTTTTACATAGTAAAAGCTGAGTTCAGTGTAAGGACTTGACATGTGTTGTGGTTGTGGGAAAAAGAAGACCTAGGAGGAAACAAGAAAGTGCAGCTTAGAAAAGCATGTCTCAGGGCAGGTGAGATAGCCCAGCAGTCTAAAGCATCTACTTAAGCAAGATTAGGCACGTACAGGTACTGTGGTTCAATTTCCCACACCACAGGTTGTACACCATACCTAACTCCAGGGTGCGCTAAACCTGGCCCCGACACACACAAAGTATGTCTCCACTGCTCCTTGATCCTTTTGTAGGAGACTAGATAAGAGTAGCAGACTTCTGCAGTTGAGAGCAGCAGTTTCATGCATCCATGGTGACTGCATGTGATGACCTGGATGTTCTGAACCTTAATGACTGTTATGGTTTGGGTCTAGTTGTCCCCCCAAAGCCTCATGCAGTCATGGGGTGGAGACTTCCACAGTTCGAGATTTACTCACGATCCACTATGATTCGGAGTGATGCCCTGGGATTATAGGTCTTAGTACTGCAGGGAGTATGGGTGTGAGCGCTATGCCCAAAACCTGTGGCTGATAGCCTGAATGCCACATAAGTGAGACAGAGAGACAGACTCTCTCTCAATCGCCATTGTTGCTGTTCTGCCACCATGAACTGCTGCTCGGTGCCCTATGCCAGCCTGTGTTGGAGCCGTTTGAGTATGGACTGAAATCTCCAGTAACTATGAGCTAAGTAAACCTTTCCTTCCTTCATTTAGGGTGCTGGGCATTTGTTCCAGCAAGAGAGAAGAGAAAAGTAACACTGCTGTCATTGCACAGAGAAACAGAGTATTTCTCTTCTCTGGACTTGCTTGCCTACTTCCAAGGACAAGACAGAGGTTACAGAAATTCATGAGAGTGTTTATTGAGTCAGCAAACATCCAGTCTTTCCTGCAAGCTCTCCTCTGTTGTAGGAGGCATGCTGGGAAGAAGGCTGCTAATAGTTTTATAGAAAAAGAGCCAATGGAGAAGGAAAGACAATGGCATGTAGGGTTTGTTCATGAGTCTGGAATCAAATCCAGTCTCCCACCATGAGGTTAGCATGGAACCTAACCACTTACTTTGATTCAGTTTGCAACCAATCTGGTTTGTGATCAGGACTGGAAAAGAGAGTTAATTTTGTAAGGCCAGTGAGATAGCTTAGCGGTATAAGCACCTGCCGGGCAAGAACAAAGTCATGAGTTTAGTCCCTTCTACTAAAAAAAAAAAAAAAAAAAAATTGAAAAGCAAGAGACCACCGTCATGCACAACGCTGAGCTGACACCTCTGTGTGGGGCCCGGTACGTCTCCTCATCACACTGCTCTGCCAGTTGCCCCTTGGACCCACTCACTCTCTGCCTCCCTGGCTTCCCATCCCCACACTTTGCACCCCTCTTTCTTATCATCTCTCTCTTCATCTTACTTTTAAAATTATTTATATATCAAATATTTCATATAATATAAATTTTGCAACATTTTGTATCAGATTTTTCTCTTCTCAGGGCTGGGGAGATAGCTTGGCATGCTAAATATCTGCCTGGCAAGCACAAGGACTCAGGTTCAATCCTTATTACTATGTGCCATGAGGCTGAGTCTGACATCGGAACTGGCTGTGGTGGCACATGCCTGTAGTCTGAACACTGAGGAGCTGAGACAGGAGGATCACTACAAGTTTAAGCTGTATAGCAATTTATTTATTTATTGATTGATTGATTGATTCATTTATTTATTTATTTATGACTATTTAAAAAGAAAAACTATGGTTTCAAGGTGAATTTTTATAAATGGCTCAAATTTATCCTTTTTAATCTTTGATTTTATTTCATTTCCAGGAATATAAGCAAAAACAAGAGCATAAACATATAACAAAAATAAAGACAGAAACAGAGCAACAGATAATATATATGGTATATATTTTCAAAATAAGAATAGCAAATTACAATAGTTGCTATATTATGTATTTTTATCATCAAATCTGTTGCTCAGATTATCACTATTTTCATAGTGATTGTACTTGTGTAAATTTTCACAAACAACGTAGTGAAGTTCCTTTACCTCCCCAAAACCTTACCGGTTATTCTTGCTCTTTAAAATCTTGGTAAAGGTCTTCTTTTCTGGGGTAAGATGTGAGCACAGACACATTTTGGTTTACATTCCGTAAGAGCCTGAGATGCTAAATAGTTGTTGTTGTTTTTTTTTTTTTTTTTTTAATGCACTTTTTGTTTATTTGTACTACCTTAGTGAGAAATGTTATCAACTTTAATTATCTATTTTTATCGTGTCTTTGTATCTAGTTTATTGGAGTTCTCTATATACTCTAAGTATTAGGTCTCTATGAGAGGAGTAGCTAAGGAATAGCTTTCTCACTGTGTAGGTCCCTTCATCGCATTTTGGTAGTTTTCTTCACAGTAGAGAGGTTTTCTTTCCTTTGATATAACTCCATCTGATTATTAATGATGTTTCTTTAGGGTCCAATTCAAACATTTCTTAACAGACACACATTCAGTATGTCTGTTATAATATCAAAGACTTATTAACTTTGATTTGACTTTCATAAAAGGTGAGAGATACGGTTCTAATTTTGTCCTCCTGCATATGTGTAACACTTTTATCAGTGCTATCCGAAAAATAGGCTTCTTTCAGTGCATTCTTGTCAAAGTTCAGATTTCTGAAGTTAGCCTAGGCTATTTCCAGGCCTTCTGTTCTCTGCGTCTATGTATCTCTTTTTATGACAGGGCTGTGCTGTCTTTATTTCTGTAGCTTTGGAGTGCAACTTCAGCTCCTGGAGTGTAAGACTCCCTCCTTTGTTCTTTTTTTTTTTTTTTTTTTTTAAAGCTTCCCATGGGACTCTTTTTGTATTTTTTTTAAGAGAAAGAAACAGTCAAAAATGATATTAGAAAAGTTATAGAATTTCACTAAACAAAATGATAGGAATTGTGTAATGGTTGTTATATTACATATTGTTGATTTCAAATTAGTTGTTCAGATTATCATATCTAAGCAAGCAAAATTTATCAAAAGAAAACGATGCTCATCAACTGTTCCTTTCACTAGACTGCTCAGCATCAGCAGTACAATTATCTAAGCTATCTTTTGTAGACGCACACAAATTTTCCTTTCTTTCTTTGCTTCTTTTTTTCACTCCAGTTCTTTCTTTCCTTTGAACAAATTCTTTCCCTTTCTTGGTATCTTTCCTACCTCACATATTTTACTCTTTCAGTTTCTTACAATAGGGAAATACTACGAAGTCTACACAAATGAGTCTAATTTATCTCACTTATGAGTATGGTCTCTAGTTGCATCCATTCATCTATAAGTTTTGAGTTTATCTTCCTTTACAGCTGAGTAATATTCCATTATATGAAAACCACATCTTTCTTACCTATTTCCCTATTTCTCAGTGGCTGGACGTTTGTGTTGTTTCCAAGATTGAGCGATGACAAGTTGTGCCTCTAAAACCATGAAGGCACACGTATCACTGTGGTGTGTGTGTGTGGATTCTCCCCTTTTTCTTCTCCCTTTGTTCAACTTGGCTTTGACTATTTTTGGTCACTTCTGCTTCCATATAAAATTCAAGATTTGTGTGTGTGTGTGTGTGTGTGTGTGTGTGTGTGTGTGTGTGTGTGATGAAATCTCTTGGTGTAGATTGAGATTGCTTGAAAGCTATGTATCAGGACAGGGAGATAGCTCAGCAGTCTACTGGCCTGCATGGCAAACGCAAGGACCCAGGCTCAGTCTCCCATACTGCATGGTGGGTGCTGGCCCTGAACCTTTCCAGCTACTGAAGCCAGGTATAGTGGTGCACTCCTGTAATCCCAGTGTTGCAGATGCTTAGATAGGAGGATTATGAGTTTGAGCTACATAGCACCAAATCAATCAATCAATCAATCTTAAAAAAAAAACTGTATATCATTTTATCAATATGGCAATTTGGACAATAGTGATGCTATTCATATAAGGACAATGTCTGTTTTCCACTAGCTCATGGCCTCTGGAACCTAATTTTTCACAGAACTATAGTTTGTCTTTTAGAGGTCATTCACTTCCCTGGTTAATTCTCAGGTATTTACAGTTTTTGAGCCTAGAAACTTTTAATAATTCATTGTGTTTTTATTACAAGTATCATATTGCCGATTATTCTATGTTCTCTGAAGAAATAGGCCTATGGACTCTTTTTGTTGTTGAGTCCTCATTCAGTTAAGATTCCAGTATTTCTGGCTTCCAGCAATGAGCTGAACAGTGTCTCTTCCTCTTCATTTCATGGAGCCATTGGGGAAATGCTCATATAATGCTACTCTGAAGTTAAGGAAGAATTTAGCAGTGAACCCACTTAGTTCTGTTTTTTCCTTAGTTGGCATTGTTTTCATTAATTACTGCTTTGGTTTTATTGCTTCTGTTGTTTTATTCAATATTTTTATATTCTGTTTGTTGAATTTTAGCAGATCCCTTGTGTCAGAAAATGCACCCATTTCTTCTACATTCTCCAATTTGTTGGAATATAAATTTTCAAGGTAGTTTCTTACAATCCTCTTGAGGTGAAGGTTGATGGAGCTATCTTGATTTTTTTCCATTTTCATATTTAATACACTGATATGGTTCTTTTCTTTCCTTCCTTCGCTAATGTGTCTAAATTTGCAATAATCTCCTGTTTCGATCTTTGTAGACTCAACTCTGATTTATAGACCCTTTGCATTGTTTCTTTATTATGCCAATGTCATACATTTTCACTCTTCGCTTTATAATTTTTTTCCCCTTCTCCAAGTTCTGAACTTGGATCTTTCTCATTTTTCCCAGGGCTCTGAGGAAAACCATTAGGTCATTTAGCATAATGTTTTTCTAATGTAGCTATTCACATCTATGGACCTTCTTGTTAGCATTAGTATCGTTGTGTTCCATGGATTTTGGGGTGCTCTGCTGCTATTCCCGTTCATTCTATGAAGTTCCTTGGCTTCTTCCCTGATTTCTTCTATGACTCATTGATTATTTAAGTGTGTATAATTTAAGGTATGTGTGCTTACATTGTTCCTGTGGTTTCTTTTTGTGGAAAGTTTCTAGTTTCATTCCACAGTTACGTGATAGGATGTAGGAAATTATTTCAGTATACTTGTACTCCTTTAAGCATGGAGAGGTAGTTAGAAAAAATCTGTATTTTGTTACTATTTGGTGAAAGATAAGCTCCAACTCATACTTCTTTGTTGATTTTCTTGTCTGATTGACCAGGCTGTTTTTGAGTGTTGGATATTGAAGCCCTGCACAATAGTGTTTCTCTGCCATCTTACATTGCAGTTTTTGCTTTATGGGCTTGGGTATGACAATATTTGTGGGACATATATATTGACAGTTGTTACCTCTTCCTGTTGGATTTTTCCAGTTAGCAGGATATAGTGAGCTGATTTGTCTCTTCTGTTCAGTTTGACTTAAAGTTCCCATTCTCCTAAGTCAGGTCAGCTTAGGACGGCACCTTACCCTTGCCTCCAGGACGAATGGAGCGTTGCCCACTCTGTGTGCTTTTGTTTTTGGATGAGATTTGTCTCTTGCAAGCAGCATACAGTGGTTTTTATTTTTATTTTCATTTTTTAATCTACGCTTCCAGATTGTGCCTTCTGATTAGAAAGTTAGCACTACTTATTTTGATAGATACTCACGGTATCCTATCACTATATTATATCTCTGGGATTGGTTTTTGTTTGTTTCTTTCACTTAATAATTGTCCTACATCAATGTATTTTTTTTCATTTTGGTGCTGTAGGTTACACTGTTTTGTTCTAGTGCGCTGCTGTGTTGATGGTTCTGAATCTATTTAAATTCTGTTTGTTTGGGGAAGTTGGAAGGATAATTTTGGAGTATATTGCAATCTTGACTTGCGGTTGTTTTACTACAAGGCTTGAACAATCACTCTTAGCTCTTCTGGACTTTAGCTTTTGTGTTTAGAAATGTGCTGCTATTCTGACGTAAGGTACTCCATCTTTCTTACCGGCTGCATTTAGTACTTCTTATGTTTGCTGTATGTGAGATATTTTGACAATGATGTGACATGGAGTTTCTTTTCTGGTCCTAGCTAATAAGGATTATAAATGTCTCATTGATCTAGAGACTCACTTAAATCCCCAGATTTGGACATTTTTCTGCTATTTTTTCAGACAATAAGTTTTGTAGCCCAGTAATGTTTTCTTTTGTTCCCTTCACCCTTGTCAGGTTGTTTTCTCTCTCTCTCTCTCTCTCTCTCTCTCTCTCTGTGTAGTTATCTAGTAAGTGTGTATCCAGGCTTGGAGGTGTGTGGCCACTCTCAGGGTGTCACGGGGTGCATGAATCACTGTTTCGGCCTTGTCTTCAGGTCCTGACAAGTCTCTGAGCCTTTGCACTGAGCCTGTTGCCCACAAGCCCAATGTAATATTTCATGTTCACTTTTTTTCTTGATGCCTGTTAGGAATCTCCAGTTCCTCACTACCGTGCTCCTTCAGGCGCTGCACTCCCACCTTTAATTCAGTGCATGTACCCTGTCTCCTGTAAGCTTGCAAACCTGTGAGGAACCTCACGCTTTCTCTGACCATTTGGGCTCATCTTTAGCTCGCTGAACGCCTTCTGCCCTTGCACATGTGACGTCTCACGCATGCTGCCTCTCCAGCTCTATCTTCTCTAACTCTCCAGGGATCGGAAAAATCAGTCGGTACTCCATACCTGTCATTGACCAATTATACATTCTTTTAATTTTGCAAAGTCAAATTATACTCCTTAGCCAATACTGTACTTCATGACAACTTTCCTCCAAAAAAAAAAAAAAAAAAAGAATGCACCACTGTTGAGCAGAACCCTATGACCAGGCGCACTGCCTGTGTGGCCCTGGCATCTCAGTGTTTTCCAGGAGTTTGCTGCTTCAACCTGGAAGACCAGCCTTTGACGTTGAGACCCCGATCTTTGCCTGCCTACCAAAGAGACAATGGAAACCTGCTTAATGAAAAATCTTGAATTTTGAATCAAAGATATTTTGCTCCAGAGTTTATCCTTTAAGATCCGTCTTGTGACTTCAATGGTAAAAATAAAAAAATAAAAAGATAAAATTCCTTTTTTTTAATTCCAATTTTTAGGTCTCTTACTCTCTTTTAATACTTTTTGTTGTTGTTGTTTTCTTGCAAAACAACCATTTACTTGAGAGAGAGAGTATAGCAATAATTGAAATTACATTAGAAGCAGCACACATCTAAAAGACCAGAATGACAGGCATCCCAAGCGGAGTTTTAGTGTCACACATTGCTATCCTCAGTGTGAAAAACCTGTTTGAGTAAAGCTAGATTAGTATGCTGAGCTGTAGAAAGGTTAAATCAACAGCTTCTGACATTGCCATTTCTGCCCACTATGACTGTGTAATATTGGAGTATATATACAACTACTTTCTCTTAGTTCAATGAGAAGATTTTGTACCAATAACGATTAGAAAACCTATCCCGTCTGCATCCTATGCTCTGAATAATTACCACAAGGACAAAAATATGCATTGTATTAATTATTGGGGATGTACTAATAACATGTTTTGAAACTATCTCACTGTTATTTCTTATTACAAGTAATTAAAAATAAAAAATTTAAAAAATAATTCCAATTTCCAAAGTTATTAATTATAAAATCATATATACATATGGATATCCCTTTCAAATTAGCCTTGCAAGTATTTTAGGGAATACATTATTTTCAAATACAAGTCTGTGTTAAATATATTGTCACCTCAAAGTTTAAAATTCATTCATAGGTTTCTAGGACAGTTTCTGCCACTAAATGTGCACTATATCTTAGGATGGTTATTTGACGTCATCACATGGTATTATTTTAAAAGATGACATATTATTATCACAGCTGGATGATTCCAGGAGACTTCCGGAAAAAGCAATTTTAGAACAGCTTACAGAGTCAGAGAGCAAAGCTGTCAGGGATCTGCTGCTCTGGTAAACACGTTCCCTGTAATCAGAACCCTAAAGTGCTATCATCCCCTGTTGTCCAGGAGAGCCTTTTTAGAAGCTATGAGAGGGGCGCCTATTTTCTTTTCAGGGATCTCTGAGGGGCTCCTGTCGGGCTGCTTGGCTCAGAAGAGAGAAGTACCTTCTTCATGCTGACCTGACTCACCTAGTACATATTCTGGGATTTGTGGTGACTTGAGGACCTTCTGCTGAGGGTTCCACGGGTGCGTATGCACTTGATCTTTCCTTCTACCTCTCGTTCGCCAGTGGCAAAGTTGACTCTTTGTAAGGTAATGAAATTAGGTGTCAGTGAGTCTAAATATGATTTTTCTGAGGACGACACTCTCCAAATATCTTATTTTCACTATTAGACTGTCTACACTTCCTTTACGGTTTCAGTGTTCTACTTTGGAAGCAAATTCTCTATGTAAGTATAATACACTCTCCTATCACACTCTGTATCCTTTTTGGAGGTCTCTCCTGAAATACCCTTAATGATAACTTGAGCAATGAGATTTAGTTGTACTGATAGTAACAGTTACCACATTTGCCAAGCTCCTAATATGAGCTACAGAGCAAGCTGAAGTATTTATTGAAAAATAGACCTTAGAGCTTTCCAGTGGCTCCATAGTGCTAGCCAAGAGCAGAAATACTCATGGTTCACGTCACCTTGATCATAGCTGCAGGCCGATGCTTCCACAGAAACAAGCTAACCAAGAGCTAATTCAGGACCATAAGAGAAGGTGTAGCATACACTTCCATCATTTTTTCTTTTAACTAAATATGTGCAAAACTAGAGCTTTAAGGTCTTCTAAGTTGTCCTTGGTCTGTATACCAGATACTCAGACATAACTAAGGTCTTTATTTTTCCTGAAGAAAAGGGGTAAATAATTTCCTTTATAATAATTGGTAATTCAAACATTATTGTCCCCTCATGAATAGGAAAACACCTAAGTTATTTTTTTAATTGAGTAGGAAAGATACTTCCATGCACTCTACAACTATATCTTGACCACTCACTCTGCCAGTTATAGTTACCTGCTGTGATTACTTTGACTGAAAACATCTTTTCTCTCATCTTATTGTTTCAAATTTAATGTTAGCCAGCACTACCTTAGAGCTGGGAGCAAAATAAGAGTGTGAAAGGACAGGAATTAGGATCTGAGAAATCCTTTTATGACTATTCTGCCTATGTTTTACAGAGTGTCCCCGACTCATTCTGCTGTATGGAGAATTCAGTTTCCTTCATATCCAGGCCTTTACTGTAGGTAAATGAAACAACATTCAACAAGAATTGATGCTATAATTGCATTGTAATAAAGGAAGATGACTAATAATACAGCCTATCACCCACACCAAGGTCTTTGCACTGGGCCCCTATCTGAGGCCCTCCCTTATATTTCACCTACTGTTAAAACATGCTTTTGGTGAGGCATAGAGTTTCCCAGAATGAGGTTGCAGTGCAACTTAAAGTCCTCTTGCTTCAGTCACTCAATTATGGGAATTCTAACTTCTACTCTCTTGGAAACTATTCTATGGCACTGTAAACTAACCAAGCAATGTGCAGTGAGTAAAACATGGCAAATAAATTAATACTTTTACATAGATGCTTTGTGATCTGTCCATCTTCTCATTTCTAAGTTTTCATAGATCACCCACTAGTTAACTGGATCAAAAGGTGAAGCTTGAAGCCAGTCTCATTGCTAAGTAGCAGCTTTATCATTTGCTGCCCGTGTGAATGCAGACATGCTTCTTCTTGAGTGTGCCCTGAGGAACTTCTTCTGAAGGTTGCTTTAGGCCATGAAAGTATTGTCTATAGGATCTGTGACACAGTAAGTGTCAGAAGAAGTAAGTTATTTTAATATATGTCATTTTATATCTTAGTAATCCCTCAGTGTTGATCGTATCTTCAGAAGACGTTCTTCAGAGCTAATACTTTGTCATGTTCTTGTAGATATTGTATATTTTCAATTCATTAATGAGAATTTAAAAAAAAAACATTTTGACTTGGCCTCGAGAGAATTAATGGCAAGAATACACATATTGAATTAAAATATTTTATTTTGTTTAATTGTGGAAATTGTCCATAATTAGTTTCTTGCACCATTAGTTAATGTTTTTAAAACATGTTCTAGTTTCTTTCAAAAGGAATGAAAAGGGAAATACTAAGCAATATTATCATTCATTACAGTCGGTAAATGTACACCTGCAGATGCCCTCATGAATTATGTATAAGTAGTTCTGGAAATGATGATTTTGGAACTCTGGAGACTCTATTAGGCTTAAAGAATTGATCAAAGACAGAAAAAAGGGTAGCTGTTTAATTTCATGAAAATCTATTCAGATGAAATTCAGTCTTGGATTTTTAAAAGTCAAAAATAAGAAGCAAAATAAAACACTGCTTGAACTTGGAAATGAAGCCCATGTTATTAAAAATATGCAAAAATGTTTCATCCAATGCAGTTCATTGCATTGCAGGCCTACACAAACTTACAGAAATAATAAAACTCCTAGTCAAGAGTGAAAATCTGAGGCTGTCTCCTTATGTGCCTGATAAATTCAAATCATCCAATTGGAGCATGGCAAGAGGTATTTATATGAGCTACTGGAAAGAAGAGAGTTTTAAGGCTATTCTAAATAATAATGCTTTCATACATTTTCAGTATTTAATTATAATGAAGCCATCTTATGGAAATTAGACGACAACTTAGCGGTTCTGTGCAATGGACTCATTTGGAAAGTTCCTTGAGAATATATTTCAATGTAACGTCCCAGGAACTTCCTGTATCCCAAGCCTGAAAGGCAGTGAGAACATCTTTTACAGAGGAGGTGCAGTTCCTCGGGATCTCAAATCAGGTCCACATTTTTGTACACATTAAAACTTTAACAGTGAAATTTTTGTGGCTCTGTAAGCTCTTGGGCCTCCACATGTTTCCATGGTAACCACACAAGTGGTGAACTCCACAGGGTCAAGCCTTCAGGATCCCAGCAATACAATCATGTGAGGCTTATCACCAACTTCAGGCCTCCGAGCAAAGACAGAGAGTGAAATGGAAGAGCAGAGCTTTTCATATTAAATTTCTTTTTGTGTCAGTGGTTAGAAAAATTAGTGCTAATTATGATAAATTGAGTTTCGATTTGGGTTTATCACTCTCTCAAAGAAAAATGTGATAAGTGTTATTTTACCTTAGTGACTTCTATTTTATATATAAAATGGGGATTAATGTGTAACAATATGCACTTGGAAATGAAATTATCAATCAAAAGTATACACAGCTAGTCAGTGCTTAGCATATAACAGATGCTCAATATGGACTTAGTTTGCCTATCTTTATTTTCTATAAGAATATTCCTTTTTCTTATTTTCTTTCTTTCTTTCTTTTTTTTTTAATCTTTTTGAGACACAGTCTCACTATGCAGTTGAGGCTGGCCTTGAGCTCACTTTTGTAGTCCAGGCTAGTCTCGAACTCACACCAATCCTTCTACCTCAACCTCCCGAGTGCTGGGATTACAGGCATGTGCCACCACACACAGCTCTTTTCTCATTTTCAATCTAGAAAATTGTACTATTAAAATGAGAAAACCATGGATTCAAATTTTCCCTTCTGTTCCATAATAAATTTTCATTAAAGAAAAATATCCAAACCATGTAATTCACCCACATGCCAATGTTAAATAAATAGCCTCGGGGAATGTGTCAGGAAGTGTGAGTTAGCAAAATCCTGAAAGAAATGTTTTAACTTTCGGCACTGCAGTGTCCGTATCATATCCCCCATGTCCTGCCGTTACATCTTTTCTGGACACAAAAACCAGCCTGAAGTGGTGAGGTTGTAGCTCCCGGTTAGACCACTTGCCTCCCCTGCCTGTGCTTGAACCCCAATCAGGAAAAATAATGGCTGATGCCAGTGGCCACATCAGATCGTCTCTTGCCTTCCAATCTGAATCCCCAGCCCTATGTCTGTACCGGAACTAAAAGAACCTACATCCCATTATTTCCCTAGGGCCACATACACTTCTGACTTACACTACAGAATTAGATGTATATAAAATGTAAAACCTGGCCCATGTCCTGCTCTTGGGACGTGGAGGCAGGAGCACCACAAGCTGAAGTCCTGACAGGGCAGCATAGTCAGAGTTTGTTCCCAAATAAAAACAAACATCATTATGTTAAAGAAGAACAGTTCAGTGCAAAGACCCTGGTTCTGTCCCCAGTTCCATAAATTAAAACGAAACAAGACACAATACCGTATAACTTAACTGTTTGAAATTGTGGCTCCCAGTCTCAGCACGAGTGAGAGTTTAACACTGTAACCCAGAAAACCATCTGTTTGTAAGGGGATTGTAAAGTATGTGTCCCAGTCTTCGGGTCACACTGCTGAGTGTACTTTTTTCTTTTTATCTCCTTGCTTGCTACAACTCAAACTCTCACCTGTTTCTTTCAGTTCTTTGGAAGAGGAAGCATCTCTGGTTGGGAACCACTAGTTTGAGTGAGGATCCAATAAAGACTGAGACTGTTTGACCTGCAGCTAGAAACTTCCAATACATTGCTTCCCCTTCTTATTCTCTTTCCTTTTGATTCCAATACATTTGTTAATGAAATTTTTGGCTTATCTGATAGCATTTTCCATTTTCTGAATCTTTGTTGATGATTTTCCTGCATTTAACTAAATTTAGTCTTTATCCTATGAAAGTAAATACTTACACCTCCAGAGACACTATAAGATTCTGAGGCAAGTTTTAGCATGGGCACTTCAGAGTTGTTAGTAGTTATACCAGCGTCCCATAACACCAAGTCATTACTACGTGTGTCTTGTTAGTCCCTTGCCTAGAACCAACACTTACATGTAGCTGCCAAATGTATACAGTTCAATGTTATCAATATTTTTAAGTATGTGATCATATTATAATTCTATAAGAACTATTTTCTTCCACTCAACATTTGGCTTCCCAGAGGTATATTTCAGGGAAAAATGCAAGTGAAGTGTTGGTACTTGCAACTTTAAAGATTTTTTGAATATCTTCCAAGAGGGACCATCATGGTTACCTGAAGACTGAGTGTATCCGCAGGTCAGGGTTGGAAGCTCGAGCCTCACTGTGGTGATGTCCAGGGAAGTGGGGCCTTTCAGTAGTCACATGCTAAGCTCAAGAGTGCATGGCTACTCTAGGCACTGAGCTAGGGAGGGCGCCATTGGGATCACCTGGAGAGCGGGAGCTGTCCAGGAAAGTTGTGGTGCTGAAGCCCCAGCTCAGCTCAGCTTGATTTCTAGCGTCTGCCTCGATGTTCGCTTCCCCCATGTCACAGAAGAGCCCTAATTCAGGTGTGCAGGGGTTGGTACAATGACAAGAGCTTCCAGAACTGTCAGCTAATAAACCACCTCATTACAGAGGTTGCACAAGCTCCATGGGCTGTACTCTAGTGAAGCAAATGAAATGATACAATGGTTGAGGATGCTTTAAACAATCTTTTAGAGATCAAGTGTCTAAAATATTTGTGTGTACATAACCCATCAAGATCAGTAAAATTTAATGATGTTTTCAATAGTATTAATAAATAAATCATTAACAATCAGTATTATTAATCACTTAACAATAAATGATTGATCTATTAATATTTTAATAAATCAATGTAATAAATGATGAAATTTACAATTTATTAATAAATTTGAGGGTTAAAATTTAATGAATTATGGATTATTTGGTGAATTATTAAATTTAATAAATTATTAATGAATGCCAATAAATTATTGGTAAAATAATAATAATGAGCTAATAATAATGTTTGTGAATCATTTATAAATATTCAATAGTATACATAATTGATCCAAATAAATTACTAATGAATAATCAGTATTATCTATATTGATAGTCATGTGCTCAGCTCTGGGGCCAGGAGAAGCTTTTCAAATGGGGACCACTGTCCACTAGACACGAGCCCAGTAATGTTTCTAAGTACCTTGCTTCCTGATGAAGCTAGGTGTTCCACTGTAGATGTACTGATCTTCGTGTTGTACGTGAAACAAAGCAACGTTGTTCAGATAGACTCTTTATTAAATTGTGATGCTACAAACCTTAGGGGAATTATTAAGAGCATTAACATTTTTAAATGATAACCCAGTAGTGAGGATGGAATAGGTTCACTGAAATAGTGTAGAGGAAAGAAGTGATCCAATAAACAAAGAATGGTGGCAACAAATAGAAAAAGTTAATCATATCATAGACTTTTATCCCATTCATAACAAAATATTCATGGATTTGAATGTGATAAACACTAATTGACCAATTTTTGTTTTCATGTGCTAGCTTTTTAGCACATCCGAAGACCACACTCTTCATAGCCAAATTACATGCTAACCACTCTGTGTGTCCATCTATGCATATGTGGCGCAGGAGTTAGCATTAGAGATACTATTCGTGGAATAAGAATAAACCCTCCAAAACAAGAGATAATGTCCACAAGTCACATATTTCCAAAACTATTCTCAGTAACATATAAACAATTTTTATAACACAAAAATGAGATAATTCACAGTCCAAAAAAAAAAAAATATGCTGGTACAAAATTTCTACAGGAACTTTCACCAGTGCTTAAAACAGATTTCAAACAAATGCTAATCAAAGGCTTCAACCTCAATATACATTTTTATGTAAAGGCTAGTTAAAACCTCCTTGAGATATGCCAAAAACTTAGAATAGAATAACTATTGTTCAAGGTCAGCATCAGTGGGACAGCCTTGGAGGTCACTGGTGACACCTTTCTACAATGACTTTCACTTTCACATCTCTATTTCTATTTTCTCTTGGAAAATTAAAACCTGTGTTCACCCAGAATTTCACATGTGAATATTATTCTTGCCTATGGTTTTCACCTCACACATGGAAACTACCCAAATAAACTAAAACTGTATAAAGCAATTCTGTTACACTACACCGTAGATTAGTACTAGACAGTAAAGAGTGAGCAACTACTCACACCTGAAATGTGTAAATGTGCAACGTGGTGTGAAAGAGAGTAACAAAAAGGCCACTGTTAAGTGAGAACTCAGTTACACATAATTCACACAAAGTCCAAATTGTAGTCCCAGCAGACAAATCAGTTGGCATCAGGAGCCAGGGACAGAAAGCGAAGAAGCCAGGAAGAAGTCGAGGCTTTAGGGAAAATCATTCCTTATTGGTTTTCATATTGATGCCTACAATTACGCAAGTTTACAAAACTCACAGCACTTGACACTTGAAATGATGTTTCTTGTGTATATGATATTTTAATTGTAACAATTAAGATAGTTACATTTGATTATTCTTAAAAGACACCCAAGTAGCACAATATTGTGTTTCTCAAATACTCTGAGTACAGCAGGAGCTCCCACTTGACCCCACAGCCCCATTATTGAAAATAGCAACGTGCAAAGCTGGTTCATGATGGCTTTTCGACTAGAAGCTGCCAACGCTTAATTATATTTACTTGATATTATGCCTTAAAGCAATGTCATTTAATCCCTCTCTAAATTCTGAAATTCAAATCCACACCTTCTTTATTTCTAACATTGAAATAGCTATAATTCTAAATGCAAATAATTAACAGAAACAAAATAGACCCAAAACAAATGAACAAAGAATGCAAAATAGGAGGAGGCAACTCTTTCCCTTTTGTATTTGTAGCACACAATGCACCCGACCAAGAGCGTGTATGTCATGCCCACTCTGTCTGGTGTATTTTCTCCAATTCTGCTATCATGTGTAAAAAGAGAGAGAGGGGCAAAGATTAGAGAAGCAGAATAATCTCCCTCCATCTTCAGACACCTACTTATCTCCTAAGTATCCCGTTAGTTTACTGTGGATGAGTGGGAGAGGAAGGGATGTAAGAGAGTTTGATAAATATCTTTAAGTAATTTGAACGATTTTCATATTCAAATGATGGATAGAGCTGGGGAGATAGTTCAGTAGCATAAGCACCTGCCTAGCAAGGACTGGGTTCTGAGTTCTATCTCTAGTATGAATAAAACAAAACAAAACAAAAATAAATGGAAACAAACACAAATGATGGAGACAGATTGCAGAAGAAGAGAAAGCACTTAAAAGAATTAGACTGACGTAGGCAACTAGTCATCATCCAGCAAACCACCATCACTCTCCTCTTCCCTTTCTAATCTGTTAGGGTACAGATTAAATTAGCAGAAAATTAACAGGATGAACTTGTGGAGGTATGTGGTTAAGGGTCTAGTGAAAGAAAAACGTCTCCTGGAGAACTCATGAATTCAAAGCACCAAGATGATTGGAATCCCATGTCATGTGGGTGAGTTTAGTATTTGATCCTATAGCCCGACATGTATGTAAAGCATGATTGGATTTGTCTGTGGCCCATCTTCAAGTTGTTTCTGCCCAGAAGAAGTTCTGAGAAGAAAGTAGAAAGGAGATAATGTTAAAAACGCATCCTTCAAGTCACTGAAAGATTTCTTACATTTATGTAATAACACATTAAAACTAAGTGGAATTTTCCACAGGCTCAAACTCCTGAGCTTGCAATAGTTAGCTTCCTGTGCTTCTTTGCCCATGACTAGAAATATTTCTCTCAATAACATTTTTTCTCACAATGGCATTAAATTATAAATAAAACTTCAGATAATTCAGAGATGGATAAACTCTAAGGACAAAATCTAGAAGCCAAATAGTAAATACAAAGTATATTTCTAAAGGAATGCGTGAAATGTTACAAAGAACAGCGATGAAAACCATTCACTATAAAAAAGATAACAGTTGAACATTGACAGAAACATAAAAGTGGAAGAATTAACAGTTGACAAGGAACAAGATAAAATAAAAATATGCAGTGAACTTTGTGAAAAATAAATATAGTCCCTGTACAGTAATAAGACTATTAAGTATCATACAGAACTCCATGGAGAAAAGAAGGGGATTGAAATAATACTTGGTGGTGAGTTACAGAAATAAAAGCACATAGACAAAAGGAAAATCGGATAAGGAAATCTAAAACTTTCAGGCACAAGATAAAAATAAAGCAGAAGCTTTCAACAATTAAGTGAAAACTGTATATACGTGGAGACCACAACATTTTCCATTGAAGGAAGCTAGCATGAAAGGTTATATATTTTATGATTCCACTTACAAGAATATCTGGGAAACACTCAAGTGTAGGAAAGGAATTGGCCTGACGTTTGGAAAGGATTTGATATGACAGAAGGATGAATAGATGAAGGAAACACTTAAGAGCGGTGAATTATGCTTTGTGTTTCTCTAATTGTGGACACATGACACACTGCATTTGTCAAACCCCATGGAACTTTGTAGTCTAAAGAGTGAGCTGTAATGGAAGTTGGCTCATGGAAGTTGCCAGGATGTTTCAGAGTAGAAAGTAGAGTACGGCAAATGAATCTAATTATATTGCAAGTATTACAAGCTCACTGGATGCAGTTCAAAGAAAAGCTGCTGACCTAAGCTGCTCTAGATGAGACTGGAAGACTAATGGGAGAAAAAATTATAGATAAGAATTTATTCTAGTTGATAAAGTTCTTATTCATAGCAGTGGAAATAACAGCTGGAAAGCAATATACTTGTATACTCATTTAAATAATTAAGCGTGAGGATATAAATACTTGGTGGCAAGCTTCTCATGGTCATTTATTAGTGCAGAATAGTTGATTACAGAAAAGGAAAAGAAATCTACAGTGATCCACATGGTACTAGATTAGAGCTGGACAAACATGTCAAATGATTGTTATCTTACTGTATCCACAGATTGGAACTTACACACATAAAGTATAGATGTGGGTACATACACTACCTAGAGAACACATACTCATCTCATGTTTGATTGTTTTTTTTTTTGACAGAATTTAGTGGAAAAATGCTGCATAGCAATGAATATAGCATTGTTAAATTCTTTATTTGTAATCCTTTTCTCCACTTAAAACAACTAGATTCCTTGGAGACTCTGGAAAGGATAGATACAGAGTCCTGGACAGGGAAAGCACAGGATGAGCGTGGAGCATCTCATGGTACTAGAGACCATGGAAGTTCTCAGTCCAAAATAAAAGGGAAAAGTGTAGCGTCCTACTCAAAACATATGATCCCAACTGAACAATTTCCTAGGTGGAAAAAAGGAACAATTTGGACAACAAAATGAATAATGTAGTACTGAATTATTGTAAGCATTATAGAATAAATATCCCTGAGTGTGAACTGCTATAAGTGAATGATGAAACAAAGATATGAATGGAAAGTCAAATTGGCCCTATTGTCAATTCTAACCCAGTACCACATGGACAAGTGCAGTTGTATAACTTGTAAACATGTCTTATGAAGATCCTGTGACCAGGAGCACACCTGTGATTCCAGCACTCTTGAAGCTGAGGCAGGAGGATTGCTGTGAGTTTGAGACCAGCCTGCACTAAAAGTGAGTTCAGGGCCAGATTGAACTGCACAGTGAGATGCTAACTCTGAAAGAAAAAAGAAGGAAGGAAGGAATGAAGGAAGGAAGGAAGGAAGGAAGAAAGAAAGAAAGAAAGGGAAAGGAAAAGGAAAGGAAAGAAAAGAAAAGAAGGACAGCCAAATAGCTCAGTAGATTAAAGCACCTTCAAGCAGGCACAGGGGCTGGGAGTTTGATCCTCCCACCTGCCATGGCAGCCCCATCCTTGGAGTACTGTGAGACAGCAATTAAGACTTGGCATGGTGGTGCGTGCCTGTAATCCCAGCTCTTGGGAGGCTATAAACAGGTGGATCACAATGAGTCTGATCTACTTGGGAGACCATGGACACCCTGTAGACACTTCCCTAAAATACAGAAAAAAGAAAGAAGAGAGAGAGAGAGAGAGAGAGAGAGAGAGAGAGAGGAAAGAAAGAAAGAAAGAAAGAAAGAAAGAAAGAAAGAAAGAAAGAAAGAAAGAAAGAAAGAAAGAAAGAAAGAGAAAGAAAGAAAGGAAGAAAGAAAGAAAAAAGAAAGAGATAGAAAGATCCTTCAAAGGGGAGAGCATGACTTTGATTACAACTCCGACTCCTCGGGGCAGATGGTGTGCAATGATTATGCTCCAGTGCATCAAAGTGGAAAGAATTGGGGAGAAAGAGCCATTGCACAGTGAAGGAGCTTTGCACGCCCATCTCCTCTGGTAACCAAGAGAGGCATGACCAGTGGCTACTTGTTGTTTTGGCACATCATGCCAGGGCGAGAAGGCCACACTATGTCCGCAATCCTCTCCTGCCTCCAGTCTAATCCTGAAATCTTCTCCTCCTTCCAGCCTGAGCCACAGAGTATTCTGCTGCAGAGGGCCATGTAGGACCCCTGAGCTTGTGAGAAAGAAATGGAACCTAGGAGACAGTCCTCATGTGCAGAAGTACTAGGAGAAGCGATGCTGACCTAGTAGATGTGGTGTTTTCGTTGGAACTCTGGAAAAGGTAGATGTTAGGTAAGAACAAAGGAATCTAAGCAAGACACGGACTTTAGGTAAAACCATACGGTATCAACCAATTTTAATCAATGTGCTATATTACTGTGGGATGTTGACAATAGCAGTCAGTACCTTGATATAGAGCCATGGAAACTTATTGTACTTGCTGTTGAGACTAAAGGAGAAAGACAGAGGCCATCAGAGACACTATACACCTAGTGGTATTCAGAACAGATTCACTGTATCCTCTGTTTTCAGTGCTACACCACTGTTACGCTTTGTGTATAGGTTGTGCCCCCGCAGCCTTATGCAGTCAGGGGCCAACTTCTTGAATTTGTGATTGGTTATTTGAATGTGGGGGTTGCACCTCCTCTGGAGCAGGTGATTTGCATTTCAATGTAGGAAAGGAAGAGAAGTTAGCTGCTTGAGCTGCGGCTACAACTCCTCCCTTGACTCTTGCTCTTGCCTGCTGCTGCAAAAGGTTGTTTTCTGCCATGTGCCTCTTTGCCTTGGAACCAGCTGAACACTGACGGAAACCTCCAGCAACTGTTAGCTAAATAAACCTTTCCTTCCATACTTCTGCGTGTTGGGTATTTGTCCCAATAATGAGAAAAAAGTGACTCAGACAACCACAGTCAATGAGCCCGAACCACAAAGACAGCTATTCTTTTAAACCAGAGACCTATCTATAGCAGCATTACTGTGACGGGCTAAGCACTTCAGATCAGGTTGTAATAATGTCACTAGAAAGTTATACATCAGTGAATGCAATAAATGTCTGGATTATCCATCTCCAATAAGACCATCAGCATTTTTGATGATAAAATCATTAAACACATATCATTCATTTTAATGTTCCCCTGGACGCAAGAAGCTACTGTTCAGTACTCAGAATATCTTCAGATCTCGATCAATATGGCAACTGGCTTACAGGGATAACCAGAGTATATGCTTTGTTCATTTCTATGCCACGAAGGAAACTATTTGACTGCAGTGAATTGCTATTTTTAAGTTTTAAATGCTTAGATGATTGAGAAGTCTTATACAGTTGAAATACTTTATACTTGCTTACCTTTTTTTTCTACAGAAGACAAATGTAATTAAGGAAAGAACTATGGATGGTTAAAACATTAATGCCCTTAAAAATTTTTAAATTTAAATGCATGACTTTTACTTTGACTTTTTAAAAGAAAGTAATCCATTGATTAATGATGGTTGAAATTTCCTTTCTCCTCATGTCATTCTAATTCTCTTAAGTTATAGTAGGTCAGAAAATAACTCTTCCTCAGAAGCCAATTACTTTTATGAATACATTAGAAAGGGAAAATGTTCACCACATCTCAAGAATTTAGTGAAAGACTCATGTGAAGTGTTCTAATGCTTTCTACCCAAATTATCCCAATAAAAAAGAGCAAATAACATAAACAGGTGCATGTATAGCAATACACTGTTCTGCATTCAGAAATGAATGTTTGATATTTGTACCCTCTAAGCAATATTTGTTCATCAAAGAACATAAACGGTAACAAATTTGAATTTGATTTCCATATAAGCTTGAAATTATGGAATGATTTTATATAAGTTTGTCACAGTTTGTTCTTCACCTGAGAGAAATAGTTAGTCTGCCGATTTAGGAGTAATAGTATGATAGTCAATAAGACAACTAACGAAACAAAATCATAGCAGAACAGTTCATCTTTAAGAATACTGAAAAGTGTCTTTAAGTTTCTACCAATTGATTTACCCAATGAATTCAAATTTGGGGGTTTTGAAATGATATTCATAAGCAAACAGCACCTAAGTCACATCAACAAAGACTTCGTGTAACACAGCCAAGCGAGTCATGTCCTTTTCTGAGGCTAATTCATTAGTATTTCCCCCTACATAGCCACCGGCATTAACTTTCAAATGCTCTTCCTAACTGCTAAAAATAGTGCAAACAATTTATTCCTGAAATGATTTTACATGCTGAGTATTCATTTAAAAATCTATGAGATCGCATTAGAGATACAGGGGGATATGAACTGCCACCACCAACTCCGTGCTGATGGAATCAGAGGTAACAATTTTAGGTAGAAAAATGTATGTCCTCAAAATAGAGGTATTCTTATATGACACCCTTTATAGACATGTTGCTAATTAATTACCCATGTGAAATTCTCATTATGCCTTGCCTTTCATTTAAGCCACCCTTGACTGTGATCTCTATGGAAATAGAGAGTGCTCAGAAGGGCTCGTGAATGTGTTTACCTACAAGATTAGATCACCACTCCCCAGCTACACTATATTTTCTACCTGCACTAATAGCATTGCATTTAGTTTATGCCACATAGTGTTACATGTGAGAAAAATACTTGCGCAGAAATTCAACATTTTATAGGGCAAAATGTTGCTGTTTTCTTTTCTTTCATTTGCAGAAAGAAAAATCAGATGTCCCAACTTATTTTATATTGTGTAATGCATTTGAAACCTGAGGTATACTATTTTGATTTAAAAAAAAATCAGAGTGGTTGGATGAAGAAGCAAAATCCTAACACAGTTGAGCAACTAATATGTATGACAAGGTCAGTTAGCAAGAAAATATAGGTGGAGGTGCATTCAGTCCTTGGGGAATTGATTATTGTGTAGGGCAATATGAAAAGCTGTTGTCATCCTCTTGAACTAATCCAGAAGACATGATTATGAAAGGCTTGAATTTATAGCTCCAGATTGTTGGAATTTTCCTTTTGTCCTCCCGTCAACCACTGATATGCATGGATGTCCTTTCCAGTTGACTCCGTGTGCCCATGGAGTGAGCCAGAGAAGCACACAGAGGCTGCGGAAGCAGCCTGCTGGAACTCTTGCCCAAAGTTACAAATCTAGGCTCTCAGCTGTCCTTAAGTTCTGCCCAACCTTGAGATCTTCAGAGTTGATACAGTCTCTGTCCACTTCCACAGTGAAGAGGTCACACTAGAAGACCACCAGGCTTTCAGTTTTCCTACAGAGTAGGAGATACCAGTCACACGATATTGCAGCCAACTACTGGAAAAGCAATGTGTGTTACTTTGCATTAAGAAAATCAAATTTTCCCTAAAAAATTATAGTACTTGAACTTTAATAGATTTTTACTTAATCCCATTATTACTGATTTTTCAGGTGTAATTTCATCATCTTCTTAAAATTTTAGTACTATTCACTTCCTATTTTACCATTCCATGTGATTTCCAGAGCAAGTAACTGTGATATAAGAATAATGCCAACTGCATTCTGTCTTATCAATACCCAGCTCTTTCCTGAAACTGCTGTTTTCATCAATTATACTGAGGACAGAAATAAAACAAAGGTTAAATAATAATCTACAATTTATTAATATTCCAATTATTGATTTCTTTTATGTTTTAAAACCCTGTATGAGCAATATATGAATCAAAATCTTAAATGCAAATTCCTATTGGTTTTTTCTGACTCTCCACACTTACTCTATGAGGTTATTTTCTAATTCTGTTGGCAGAATTTATGAAGACTTTATGGGAACTTCGGTATTTTCTCACATGTGTAAGGATTATTGTTGGTAGGGTTCTTGAATTCTAGGGAACAATCAACTAGAAGAGACAACTCAGCCATGAGAGTCAGATGATATAAAAACCAAAAACAGAGATCTCCTTGGGAAATGAGCTATGGTACCTAAAGAATAAGTCAGTTAATGAATTCATCTTTTTATTATTAATGTTTGGATGTATATGGCAAAATCTTTGCTTTTGCATTTCTCAGGTATTTGTATATTTTATAGTGTATTTGATAGTGTCTCCATCTAGCCTTAGAAATTAGAAAAACATATTTTTCAATGTGTGAAGTGCTGTGCAGAGGTGTTCTCACAAAACGATGTTGTTGATGGTAGCTTGACTTTGAATACCTCTGGATCTGAACCTAAGAATGTGTGTAACATCCATGCCTAATACACAGACAGCATCCGATGGTCCTTTACTTTCAAGCATAATGAACAAACCAATAAGAATCATTGATTAACAAGGTCTTTCCAGTAGGGGTATCAGAGTAGAAAGAAGTAAAATGATTTACCAGAAGGTCCCAGTTATTTTTCTCTTGTTGCTGAAACAAAATATCCAAAAGCAAGGAAGGAAAAATTTATTTAGCTTACATTTAGTGGAGGTTTCCATCCATAACTGACTGGCTGCAAAGCACAGTGGCGTACGGCAGAGGGCAGCAGTTCATGGCAGTAGAAAAAAGCAAAGAGCAAAAGAAAACATGGCAGCTACAGCAGCTAGCGAGCCTTTCTCGTTGCCTTATATGGTATGCAGATAACCCACACCAGAGTGAGTGTAGCACTGACACCCATAGTTCCTTCATTGGATAAAGAATTAATCGCAAATTCTAGAAGGTACCTTTGAGGCTATACGGGAACAATTAGACCCAGACCATAACATACCACCTCTGGCACCCAGAAGACTCATATACAACCCTTTATACAAAAAAGCATTTTATCCCATCTCTAACAGTTACCAAAGTCCTAATAGTTTCAGCATTGCTAAAAAGTCTAATTCCTGAGTCTCCTCCAAGATTCAAGGCAAACTCTTGTCTGGGAGATCCTTTGTAGATCAAAAGTTAAATGTTTTCAATATTCAATGCTATAAGCAAAAATTATTATTCAAAAAAATACAAGCAGCAGATAAAAAGCAGTGGCACAAGAGCAAGTCTAAAATCCAGAAGGGTAAATATTAAGTGCTGTAGTTCTATGTAGAACGTCCGAAATAATCTGCGGCAAATGTGCGCTCTGCTGCGTCGCATGCTTCTCACTTAGACCTGCTTTGCTCTCTCTCTGCAAGATTCCTTAGATGATCCATGTTTCTGGATTTTCCAAACTTTTGATGTCTCCCCTACATCTTAGGCTTCTCACTCTTTGCTTCACAAACTTTCCTCTCAGTGATACCCTCCCTGTCCTCCCAGGCCTTCTTCTGAAATCTATGCAGAAGCCTTCTTAACCTGAGAATTCCTTCATTCTGAATCCACCTAAAACCAGCATCATGTGGATGACGGCAGGATCTTCTGCCAGCTGGAGAAGTAGTTGGCTTTTCCGTTCTCCTACTGTACCTGAATTATTGAACCTGATTCTGAGGAACAAATTTTCTATGCCAGTGCCATCCTGAAACACGGTGTGCTTCACCCTTCCACTCAACATAGTGTTCCAAATTTGCAGGTTTGAGGCTGAAATGAGTGGAAAATGGCTGCTTCTTATGATGGCCTTGTGCCACCCTTTCCATAATCTTATTCTTTCTCAGCAATGAAGATATTCTCAGGCCTACCTTTGCAACCCACAGCTTTTTTAGTGCTTCCTTTCTAGCAGAACTCATGGTATTTTCAATCATCTTTCTGGGCTCTTCGCTCTTGATTCTGCATATAAATCTTAATAAAGTCCTCCAACAACAGTTATGCCACTGCCTCAATATTTCATGGCCTTGAAATTTATTTTGCCAGGTTACTCAATCTGCTGCACTTAATCTCAGTCTCAGGCAAGTTTTTGGACACAAGAAAGATACAAAAAGAATTTCTGCCAAGCCATAACACATATCATCTGGAGCCCAACAACTACTGTAGTCCTTGTTCCCTGCAGAAACCTCCACAGCCTGATATTTACAGTCAAGATTTCTACCAGCCTCCTGGTCTTCTGAGCTCTGACCAGATCCTTCCTATCTTTTCTGATAAGCCATTCCCAAATGCTGACAATCCACAGGGTCAGGCTTAGTCAAAAAAGTGACCACATTTCTTGGTACCAAATTCTGTCTCAGTTACTTTTCTTTCATTGCTAGGACAAAATATCTAACAACCAAAATTAAGGAAGGAAAGGTTTATTTAGCCCACAGTTAATGAAGCTTTCAGCCCATACTAGGCTGGCTCCAATGCAGAGTGGCACATGGCAGAGAGCAGCCATTTGTGGCAGTGGAAAACATTAAAAAGCAAAGGGAAGAGGAGCAGCAGCCGCAGTAGCTAGCATGACTCTCTTCCTGCCTTACATATGGCTGCAGATTTTCTGCCCCAAGATGGATGTAGAACGCCCTTCCATAATCCCAGCATTGCATCAAGAATTAACCACAGACTCTAGAATCTACTCCAATGACTGCATGAGGCTTTGGAGAAACAACTAGACATAAATCATTCATAACACAGGAAAAATAAAAAACACAAAAGCAACAGAACCTCCAAAGAGAAAATTTATATATGTTAGAGCTGAAATAGCTCAGGTCTCACCCCTACACGTATAGGCCATGGCTATTATCAATGACAATAAAAAGAAAAATGTATCTTCAGATTGAGGGCCATTGAAATAGGATACCTCAGACTACACTTTCATCTGGGGACTCAGTCATGCTGCAGCCAAATGCATGCCTCCAAAAACCATGTTTATCTCAAAGGATTTCTATCTCATAATCCATGATGTGGCAGTGAGTATTTCATCCGATGGCCCCCTACATACCTGACAAAGTCTATTCAGAGAGAGCAGGGAGTAGGCACAGGCCACTTGGCCCAGACAGAAATCACCACAGTGGCTTATCTACAAATCTTTATCTGTATGATGGAATACCTTCCTTTCCTTCGCTGTTCTCCCTGCTGCCTTGACTGACCTGCTACCACCTCCCTCCAGGACCCAAGTTTCTTTCTGGGCAAAATATAAGCTTGAGCTATCCATCTCTCCTCAGAGATAATGTATGTGATGTCCATATTTCTATACACTAATAAATTTACATGATTTTCCCCTGCTAGTCTAATGATTGTCAGATTGTTTTATAGATAACAATCATCAGGGGGAAGGGAAAGAGGAAATTAAAATCTCCCAGGAAAAGTCAACGTGGAAAGGGTTCTATTTTTGTATGTGGCTAAGCCACCTAGGTGTTGCTATTGCTTTATATGTTTCATGGGATTGTTTGTTATCAATAATCCCTCCATGGACATTCTTCTGGGTAAAAATTGTCCATCTTTATTGCTTTATTCTTTAGAATTAGGTTTTTAGATATCATTTCCTGGATCCAAGATATTCAACACTTTTAGTACATTGTCTTTCCATGAGTTTCAATGAAATTATATTACTAACGCGTCTGAGTGTCACAGTGCCTAGAATAATGAAAACATACATGGCACACGTTTGCCGACATAAGGCATGGGTAGGTGGCAGGGGTAATGGTGTGGTGCCCTGGATCTAGACTGGCTCTTGAGAAACTCAGGCACTCAGATGCAGGGTCCATGGCTGCTGATTGGACTGTGTAGCCCGGTTCCTTTCTGCTGCGAATTGAGCTGTGGTTCCTAGCAGCTCATTGCTGGCTGCCCTGGAAGGCATTTCTTGCTCCCTGCTCTTCCTGTCTGTGCCTCACGGTGGTGCTACGCTGTGAGTGTTTCCCCTGTCCTGGGCTTATTTTTATGCCTTCCTGCTGGGGAGTCAGCTAACAAACAGTAAACTGACACCTTTAAACACCCCAGTCCAAAGAAGCTCTTCTTTCTCTCTTCTTTTAATCTGTGGGTGTCAGATTCTCTGTCTCACAGGAGAAAGCGACCATGACAGATAAATTGATAGGCACATGTGATGAAGAGGAGATTTCTTTGAGACCAGCATACTTGAGGGTTGTTACTGTTGTTAAAAATCACACTAGCCATCTGTAAGGAATGCAGCCAACCCAGGGGTTTCCTTCCTTCTAACCCACCAAAAGTGAGAAACTGCATATCTTTCCACAGATTTTACTTTTCAGTAGTTCCAGTACTAAGGTTTTGATTTTGAGGTTACCACATAAATAAAAGTATTATTGTTTAATGCACTTAGCTAATTAGGGGCCAAATTCTTTTAATTAATCCTGATTTTTGCTTTTTATCTCTAAAAACTGAGTGTCTTAGATATTATGATTTTGGAAATTCTCGCAGTAGGGAGTTTTGAAACAAGTGTTTAAAGACATCAGTATTTATAGAATGAGAGTTTTAAAAATCCAGAGTATATTTGCTAAGCATTAGGGACTTTCAAACAATTCAAACATGTTAGAAATACCTTTAAAGCAACTATTTTTACGGCTTTAATACCCCTAAGTGCATCTTTCTAGTTCTTCTTAAAAGTTTCTTAAGCTACAACAACACTATGGAACAAGAAAGACAGTATGGACATTCAGCGGATTTCCCGAATGCTGACAAATAATACAAAATTCTATTTTTAACAAAAAAAGCATTTATAAATGACCAAACTCATAATACTCAGCCGTCCTTCTTTCACATGTTATTTGTCTTTTCAATACTTCAAAATACATCTATCCATATAATTGATAGCATGGCATTTCTGAATTTCCAATTCAGGTTATGCATTCCATCTGACATGATAAATGTCAAACTAATTTACAAATTTTGCTAAAATGTGCTGCTTGTTATATAACCATATTGAACTGTTCTTTCTTTTTTTTCAATTTTTTTATTGTTTAAATTTAACACGGGATATATTACATATTTTCATCATCAGATCAGTTTAGATTAATACATATAGGTATATAAGATTGTTCAAACAATTAAACATTAACCTTTCTAAATCCACATTACTTTTTTTTTTCTTTTCCCCCTTCTTTTCTTTGAAAGTTGACATATTGCATATTGTCCTCACAGTCATTCTATAGAGTGCAGTGTGTGGGCATGACCCACCTCCCTATTGATGTTTCATAGAAAAAAGAAAGAAAGAAAAAAAAAAAGGAAAGAATATACTTCTCTTTGGACTAAGAAGAAGCAGATACATACGCAGTCAGAGGTTTTGCAATGGCAGTGGGCCACCAGTGAAGCTTGTGGCGTTGGAGGCTACAACGAGTGGGAGGCAATCTCAGGACCCGTGCCCACTTGAACTGTTCTTTCTAGTACACTAAGTGAAAAATCATCCAGCTTATTTGTCCATACCTTCAGTGGTCAGAGCTGTAGTACACATTTTCTTTCAATATTATTTTTTGAATTATGATTGTCTACTTTTTTCAAAATGAGCAATTATAGTTTATAACTTTATGTCACAACTAGATGATCACAGTATAGTAGTAAGAATTCTGTTAAGCTACACATTCCTGGTCTTGATGCTTCCAACTTCTCCTGATTTTGTATGAAAAACGTTCAAGCCTTCAACTTACTGGAAAGCTACAAGTTGTGTACTGCCCAGGAATATTAAGAAATGTGGATTTTATTTATTTACTTATTTATTTATACTGGAAAAAATTATACATTTAGAATCAGCAAGGTGGACTCAGCTTAGGCGATCCCAATTTCTTGGCAGCATTCACTGCATCATACTCGGGAACCAGCTGAACATATGCCTTCTTCTCTCTATCAGGCCTGATGAGGGTATTGACCTTGGCAACATCTATGTCCTAGTGGCTGTTCTCAATCTGTGGGTCGCGACCCCAGCAGGGGTCAAATGACCTAAACACAGGGGTCACCTAAAGCCATTCCGAATTATAGCTGTAGCAAAATTACAGTTTTGAAGTAGCCACCAAAATTATTTTTTGGTTTGGGGTCACTGCAACATGAGGAACTGTATTGCAGGGTCACGGGCATTAGAAAGTTTGAGAACCACTGTTTTCTTTACAGCTTATTTGATTTGGTATTTATTGTCTTCGACAATCTCCTGTGTGTTATGGTCCTTGATGTTTTCTATGGCTGACTCTGTGGTCAGGGGGAACTTGATGACGACACAGTGGCCAAGCTTGTTTCTACTGGGGGTGCTCTTGTGAGGGTACTTGCGCTGCCTCTGGAGCTACAGTGTCTTGGGATGGTGGAAGGTGGGTGATGCTCACTGAAATACATTGAAAAAATGTAAAGCAGCCCGCGTATTGACAAGGGCCGGTAAATTCAGTAGGCAAGTTCTGAAGTCCATAGATAGGCTGGGATTTGTAAATCTGCTGTACCTGATAGCGATTCCCAAGTCAGTGGTTTGGGCTGTCATCGTGTCTAAAGTCATATTAAAACTACTGTAAAACCATATGTAAATTACATTTAACAAAGAACAATCATGGCACAGTAAGAACTATCTGAAAGAACAGAAGGGAGAAGGGAGAAATACATTTATGTATATCTGCAGGATGGCTTGGATGACTGCATTGCTGATTTCTGCTGGACTATTGAAGGGAGCAGTTGACGCTTGATTTTTTTTTTTGCTTTTTTCTTCATTCTAATTTTTATAACTACAGCACTTAATATTTGCCATTCTGGATTTTTAATTTCTATTTTCCCATTTCAACTTATACTCCACAGTATTCTCCTGTGGTTCCTTAGAATCTCACTAGTAATTGTTCATGGAAATCCACACAGTGTCTTAGAAACTGGAAATGTCTTCAATCTCCACCCCCCCCCCCACCAGAAGTTTGCAAGTAGCCAATCCAAGAGTGTTATTCAATTCTCCTTGCTGCTGATTGGCTGCTGCCTTGCAGGCTTTGGGCACATGAAATAGCATTCCTTCATTGCAATAGGTTGCTGGGCCCGTGTGGTTGGCTCTAGTGGTCTCAGTTTCGCTCCTAAATCCCCAAGATCCCTAATACGCTGGCAAAATGCCCTGCATCTTCTACGGCTTTATCAATATAGTATTTTATTAAATTAAATGACATATCTGTAGGAGATATAGCTTATTTAGGATTTAAATAATAGAAATAGGCCTTCATAAGCCTTGTTCTAAAAATACCTCAAATTTGAAGTTTTTCACAGTTCTGTAACTCATAAACTATAAAACAGACTTTCTGGAAGATTTAGAACACAATTAATGTAACACATATTGCAAGATACCTGGTCAACAAGTATTATAAAAGCAATATAAATAATAAGTGGAATTTTAAATACAGTATGAAAAATATTGGCCAAGGACTGTTTTCTTCATTCATACTGAAGTTGTTTTTTCAAAAACAATTAAAAATAAAGTTTTTGCTTAGGGAAAGTTTATCAAAATGATTTTATCATACAGCAAGTTCAATTGTATTTCATATATCACTGAAAACACTTCTGCAAGAGCTTTAATAAATAGCAGAGTTGTGTTGCCATAATATATAGCCCAGAAAAGTCTAACAATTTGATGTATAATTAAAAGACATGCCTAAGAACAATACTTATTTCACAGTACAGATCCCTGTTATATGATAAATGGCAAAAGAAAAAGTGTACAAAATATCGCACTCTAGGCAAGTAATTCTGAGTAAATGTTAATGATCATACTTTAGTTTAACTACATAAAAAAATCCTGCCAATAGTAAAAACACTATTTCAGAAATAATCTGTTAATTTTAATGGCTTTCCTAATGAACAACCTTAAATTTCAAAATGTTTTGTTCTGACATGAGTTCTAAGGGTAAATAAAAAGTGCCTGAAGGTGACAGTTATGTAATAAGACTGGCTGGAAGTTTTTTGGGTGATAATTATTCAATTAGAGATTTTAATCACAGCATCTGGCCATATCGCTATGTATTTTTCGAATTTAATCATAATCATGTGATGATCTGTCTGTGTGGTCAGAATGTTTAATCAAGAAACTCCAAAAAGATTATTAGGAGGAAGGCAGCCTTTTAATTGGGAAAAGGAAGAAGATGTTGTCTGAGGGAGTTATCATCTAGTTGTGGAGATCACGTGCTCATACCCAAATGTCACCAAGAGCCGCATTTGCTCACAGGAGAAGATTCTGGAAAAGTGACTGAGTCTTCTTCAGGAGCTATGGATGAGTGTGCGGGCAGGCGGTGGGCGCTGGGTGGGCCGCCTAGGGCGCACCCCCCGCCCGGTCTTCTTCCAGGGCCACCCAGCGATCAGCAGTTGCCGTCTTCCCCATCTTTCACCAGACCTTCCTGGAGTAGAGCTGCCAGGCCAGGACAAGAGTGTGAACAGAAGTGGACTTGTTCTTCTTTAATCTGTTGAGAGTTGTGAGTCCCATATCTGCAAGCCCAGAATGTACAGCATATTACTGAGGAAATACTGTAACGATGATATGAAAGCCATACCTCATATACATAAATAGGTTTGATTAATTATTTTTTATTTAGACAAAAAGATAAAATCAAAAAGAATTTGAGCTTGGGTGTCTGCTTTATTTCACTCAACACTACGTTTGCCTCCACTTTGCCATAGATGCTTCAAGTTTATCTTCCTTGTAGCTGCGCTGTACTCCTTTGCATATAAATGCCCCACTTGCCTGATCCATTCTGCTGCTGACGGACACGTGCAGCATTTCCAAGCCTAGGCCATCACACGACATTGTGCTACAATAAACGTAAGTGTGCATGTATCACGTTTAAGATGAGTGTCACTCGTCTGTTTTAATTTTTCCTAAAATAAAAAAAAAAGAAAATTACCTCTTTCTAGAACTTACCAGTCCATAGGGCCGGCCATATAGCTCAGGAGATTAAAGTGCCTGCAAGCAGGCGCAGGGGTCGGGGGTTTGATCCCTGGGCCTGCCTTGCCGGCCCTGTCCTGGGGCATGTCATGCTAAGACGGAAATTAAGACTGGGTGTGATGACGCGCACCTGTAATCCCAGCTCTTGGGAGGCTGCAAACAGGTGGATCACGATGAGTCCAATCTAGTAGTGAGACCCTGTGCACCCTGTAGACCCTTCCCTAAAAATATAAGAATAAATAAGTAAATATTACCTGTCCAGGTAGATGCATGACAGTAATAGAAAAACATATTAAAAATTAGGAATATCTGTCAACACATTGTTCTGTAGATGTCTGGAAATATAAACAAAATGACAGGCATATTAAATTTTAAAAACAAAATTATCTAATATTTAATCTTTACTGAGAAGTTATCAACGCAGTGGCATTTGCAAGTTTCCTACTGCCTACAACTTTTAAAATCTGCCCAAGCCAACCAGTGAGCCCTGTTTCCAAGGTAATAAGTTGAGAGGAATATTGTACTGTGACACATTTCAGGCCATTTACCGAGACCCACGGGAGGGTCTACTCTGCTGTCAGAGCTCCATATTTAAAAACCTACAGCTCTGATATGAGTGCTGGTATGTTCAGCCTTTACTATGGGTTTTTCAGCCAGTGAAGATGTACAAGGGGTACTTTACATTTTCATCTTTGCCTTAGTCCTTTTGATTATCTTAAGTTCTTTTAGAACTTACTGGACTTTGCAAAACTGGCTTCAAGTTATTACATTTCTAATAAAGTTTAAGCTGAAATCTTTATTCCTCTCAAGCTTCCTAAGTTTCTGCATTTTGGTTGGGTAATGCTTTAGAGGAAATATTTGTTCGGTTGTCGTTTTAGGCATCTTAACTTTGAGGTGTAACTTGAACTTTGAGTTGTGTGAGATCTGGTGTAAGGTGTAGAGACACTGAAGAAGATTGGTTGGAATTATATTCCTGTAATTGAGCAAAATAAAAATTGCCGACTAGGATTCCGTATGCATATCTTTCTCCCTATGTTCCACTAGTATATAGTCTATTAACCTCCTTGGCCTCCATTTCTCTCCCTCACACTGGAGACACTGTGTCTGATTTACAAGGCTATTTTAGTTCTCCGTGACACTCTGCTTGTGTTTCCTACTTTTCTTTGCAAGTGCCGTTATCATCTCTCTTTTTACAACTCTGAAGTGAACATGTAGCATCCTTGCTTTATGACAGCAACTACGGAATGAGAAACACAAATCTCGAGAGAGATCAGTGGAGTGAAAATAATAGAAGGAAAAGTGTTCCGTGTTTTGGGTTGAAAAGCCTGCAACGAACAGGATGGAAATTCAGGCAGGCACTCTCCTCCTCCTAAGAAATGACTCAGTAGTCACCAAGACTCGCAAGGGGGCCGACGGCAGTGGCTGGACACCGGCAGCCCCTTGCTGCCACTCATTGGCTCTTCATTACTTTAGAAATCACTAGGTCAAAAACAAATTCTAACACCGTGCTTACAAACTGTTAGTGGACTTATGGGAAAGAATGGCCGTCATGATATAACTTCAGGATCAGAATTTTGTGTATGGATGCCAGACAAAGCTTAAGCTGCACGGATTATAACAGAAACACTCCACCCCCACCCCTCACACACACACACACACACACACACACACACACCAGCGTGCTTCAATGTCTTGGTTGCCTAGGAAACAGTCCCTGTTCCAGTTCTGGTTGCTCTCGTCTCTTAGAAACTGCTGGCCATTGTGATGCACACGATGGAAAGCAGTCCCCAGGTGACAAGCCATTCACCTCTGTACTTCCTGCCTGCCTGTTTCATAAACCTTCATTCACCAGTGATCGGGGTCCGACATTCCTGAAATGATCCCAATCAATACTTGTGCATGTCAATCTGCCTCCAACTCTTGGGTGTCATTATGGTAGTCTTTCTTGCCATGGCAATATTGATTCGTAACCCTAAATCTTGGTGTCAGTGGTGTAAAAGAAAAAAAAAAATTAGGTTAAACACATGAACATCATAAGCTTGGCACATGCATATACAACGATAAGCAAATGTTTGCTTGCTTGCGGCAAAAGGAATTTAGCACTGAACAAAAGAAAGTGCAAGGTAATCCACAGAGCAACTGAAGTCCTCGTAGAACACATTTCATTTGAGATGGATTAGTAAGGATGTTTTTCCATCAGGGTGCGGATCTGCTTTCCTCTCTAGCTGAAGTGATTACACCACTCTATCTAGAAAATGCATTTTCTGTTCTGTCTAGATTTTCCTCGCACACAGCACTTCCAGCGAATATCATTCTGATAATTGCTGCCATTAAACCAATTTAGAAACCATATACTTTATGCATGAAGAAGAAAAGAAGCAAATTAGATTCAAACACATACTGCGCCAAGTTCCGTGGCCACAGACGGAAATTGCTGAGCTCTGAGAAAGGCCACTTTCCTTGGCATGCCTTTGACAGTGAGTGACCCTGGAAACACGAGGCCAGCGGGGAGGGTGTGACCTGCCGTCCTCAGCAGCCACAGCATAGAGGTCCAGTATCGAACAGAACTGCAGGGACAGCACTGCTCCGCAAATATTTTCTGAAACCACCATTCATTTTCTTTTGCTGAAAGGTATTTGTAGCACTTTTTTTTTTTTAATTCAGTTTACAACACAGGAAAGAAAATAAATTTCAAACTTTGTAAAATGACTGAAATAGGGCAAGAAATTCAGGTGTGAAATAACTGGGATGTATTCTAGGAAAAGATTATGTAAACAGTTACCAGGCATGACTAAGTTTCTGCATAGCATCCTGCCTTTATTTCAAAATAGTGGAAGGCAGCTTTTCTTAGTACCGAGGCCTGAATCTAGGGTCTTAGACATCCTAGACAGTACTCTAACTCGACCATGATCCCAGCCCTGGGAGGCTTTGATACCCACGGGAATTCCATCAACTTAGAATTTTAAAATTTGGTCCTTCTATTCTGAAGAAGGTCTGAGGAAAGCAATAATATATATTGCAGAAAGCACTGTTTTCTTGTACATTAGGGGCACTAGGAATGACACAACTAGCAAGGTAGTGAGGCGCAGACAGTGTGAGAGCCAGCGCCTGGGCTTAGAGGAGCAGCTCAGGCTACAGCATCAGCTTCCATGCATAAAATCCTGGGTGTAGCCTCTAGGAGTGCCCAAAACGTGTGAAGATGAACAGCAAATGACAGTGGACTGATGACGCTTACGCATTCACTTGGAAACCACACAAGACAGAGAACTGCCGCTAACTGTGGTTAGGAGCATTATGGGAGAGGGTCACGCTACAGAAGAGGAGACCAAACGGTCAGTTCAGAATCCAATAAATTGGCGATGTTAATTGGTGCTTATTTCTTTCTGAAACAGAAAGTTTATTTGCATTTAAGAGTTCATGCATGGCCCGTGAACCATTGTTCAGAGGTCTAAAGCAACTGCTTAGAAACTCTTACGCAACCACAGGGACTGCAGTTTGATCTCCAGCACCACATGCTACACCAGTCCCACCCCCAGGGCAGGCTGACCTGACCGTTAAAATAAAGAAAGAAAAAAAAAAGAGTTTATGCATTTATATATATATATATATATATACATATATATATATATATATATATTTGTTGAAATATATATATATTTCAACATCTTAAGTTTCAGAAAGACGCTCATACAAGGCCAAAAATTCACTATCTTTTCTTTTTTCACTGCATTAAATTGCTCTCAATTTCTCTATAACAAACAGACATAAATCTAAATACAGTCCTCACAAAGAAGGCAGAAACATAGGAGACAGAGAATCTACAGGATGTTCAAAGCAATAACTAGCGCGAATTCATGCCAGTAAACACTATGGAATGATACTGCATCAGACAACAAAGTGCGTGGAATAATGCTTCCCTGTTAACAATATATAAGAGGCCCTTCATGCATATTATATAATATAATTGTATTTAATTTCACAGCTAAAGTAGGAGGTATGATCTCCATTCATAAAATGTGTTAGCATTTCAAACTTCACCTTGACATTGTAATACCTTCATGATAGACTCCCACAAACAAAATGATTTTCTAGCTCTCTACATGTGAGTAGTTTTAGTTCTTTGTTGTTTTTCTTCATATGCTATCAAAATTTATAATCCAGATATAGATAGAATTCATTTTGAATGTCTGCTTTATTTTCTGTTAGGCAAGAAGCTGTTTACTCAAAATAATACTGCAACTTTCTGCTTTGTTGAGTATATTGGATACTGGTGTGTGCAAGCCTGAGGGTTCGTTTTGATTTCAACACTTGGTCTCTTGGTCGAAAGTCAAATAAAATAAAATTAGATTTTTTTTTTATTATTATTGTCAGGTTTTCTCAATCTTGTTTATCCCTGGCTCTATCCTACCTTGTCTATTTGTGAATTTGTATTAGCTGAGTGCCAGAAGCTAAATTTAAAAAAGAAATAAAAATTTAATTGCTTTATTGTGTCTGTCTGTTTCAATTACCTTGGATCTGTGCTATGTGTTGCTGGTTGCAGCAAAGAACAATCACTTTCCCTGTTTGCCTTCTCACCTCTGCGCCTCACAAGAGTGTGGCGATTGATATAAATACCAACGAAAAGAGCACTTAATATAAACGCTGAGACCCTGGGTGTGCAGTGCCTTGCTCAAGAGAATGACCAGCGATGGGTGAGACTGCAGCCGCCTCCAGGAGAGCAAACGCCAGAAGAAAGGAGGGCGGAAAGGCGCTCTTTCAGGCACAGGAAGGCAGGAAGGCAAAAGAAAACTGTGGGTGAGGAATACAAAGAAGCGTCATGCCTGCTTAATTTGACTGAGAGTTTCCTAGTGAAATAAAGTGAGAAACTGATAAAGTGAGCGAAGTGATGTCATCACAGAATGTACTACAATCTGCACAGAGGCCGGTCTCGATAGCTTGTTTTTTTTTTTTTTTTTTTTTTTTTTTTTTTTTTTTTTTTTTTTTTTTTTTTTTTTTTTTTTTTTTTTTTTTTTTTTTTTTTTTTTTTTTTTTTTTTTTTTTTTTTTTTTTTTTTTTTTTTATTCCCCAAGTACAGTGCTTTGTATGTTACTGAAGATCTGGGTTTTTCAACTAATAAAAAGAGATTATTTCAATTTGGAAATTTTTAAAATATAAGCATCCATATTTCTCAATTATTTTATTGGTTAACAATACATTGCTGTTGTTTGCTTATTACAGGCAATAAAACGCCAGGCAATGCTTCCAGCTGATTCTATTTGAAAGAATAAGGTAAAATAAGTTTAAAGTTTAACAAAAGTAGAAAGAAGCATTCTGTGCTCCGCACCTAGTCCCAAATCATTTAGGCAGAAGTGCATTGTGGGAGTTTTGTTAACTGGGAAGGATTGAGGCAGTAGAAAGTTACTGGCTGTGAATGTTTTGTTTTGTTTTTTACCGCTGAAAATCGGTTTTATTCTCCCACACTCTGTGTGGATTCTTACCATGGTAGGGGACACACGGTAATGGAATGGTGGATGCCTCCAATACGAACTCCGCAATCCAGCCACCAGGACTGGCACCCACCCACCTCCCCTCTTTTCACTGCAGCCTGTTCAAGCTGACGGGCTCGTCGAGAAGGCAGTGGAATTGCCATGCTTTGGCTTGGCTACATTATTTGGCACTGGCACCAGTGCTAGTTCCATCTTTACATACCTAGAACATGCTACAGATGCCACCATCTGGCCTTGAAAAGAGCAATTTGCGGCATTGTGAGCTCTGTGGGAAGTGGGCCACCGGGCAGAGGGGCCTGCAGGAGGCTGACGACACAACGCGAAGAGACAGACTGTCTTCATGGGATGAACTCAAAGTTTCCGGTTTTCCTCAGTATTTATTGCACAGGAGAATGTAGTCTGACTGACTGCTTCGTCCTGCCTTGTAAGACCAAGAGTTGATTTGACTGCAATAGTCAACTTGGTAAAAGCAAGAAATGGAATTGTGATTGCTTACAGGAGCATGGTAGAGAAAAATAGCAATTTGCTAATCAGTGGTTACACCACTTAAGTCACACACGATGACTCCACTTGAGACATCTGTTGAGGTGACGGTACTACAGACTATCCTTTGAAAACCTGTCAATAAGATAAATGCTCTTTACTCCCACACACAAACTTACCTGAAGCTGATTACAATCGTTGCTACAGAAACTGTTCTCCGATGCACTTCAGAGGATTCTGAAGTTGTATACTGGTGTCGCATGCAACCATAATACACACATTCCAAAGCCAGAGGACACAAGAGAACTAGCATTTCTTGGGATTCATACTGGATTTCAAAACATTTACATGCTGCAGGGTTATTTGACTCTTGATTTACATGAGAAAGAGGGTGCCTCGTGTAGGAGGAGCTGGTGCTGAGTAGTGCAGCGTGATGGCTACACTGTCCACAGAGATCGCTTGACATCAGCAAGCCCCTTGCATGCCTTTGCTCAGATATTCTATGTTAGCTCTCAAGTTCAGCTGTGGCATCATTTTTTTTTCTTGAAACTAATAATGATTTGGTTCATGTATATGATCCTATACTCTTTGGCTCAATAGTGGATGCTTCTGTGGAGTATAGCATCTCTATCTACAAAATTTGCATGCCAAAAAGTACACTTTACTGTTTACCCTACTTTGATTTCAAGTACTTACACTGAGTATCTCCCTAAGAGGGCCTGGATACTTTCAGGATAAAGGTTCAGTTTAAAAGAAAAGAAATCATCTTTCGATGAACTCTTTGAAATTTATTCTTTAATTTCTGACCAACCATTCGGGGGATGTTAGTTTCTAAATTCATTTTGGTCTGAAGCTTCCTGAGTCATGTAAGTGGAGAGAGCGCAAGGGCGGGACTGTGAAGGATGTCCTCTGTGTTCCCTGTTTTTCTTATCACCTTTAAGCCTCAGGAGAGAAAAGCCTGTATGTCCAAGTTGCAATGGAGATATGTACTATGTCATTTTACTCACCAAAACATCGTGCAGTTATACACGCTCTGCTTTCTCATGGAAGAGTGACCCTCGTATTGGCCACTCTCTCATCGCTGGGACAAACACCCACCAGTCACAGCCTAAAAGGTGGAGCGGTGTATCTCAGCTCAGGGTTTCCACCAGGGCAGAAATAGGGAGGAGGGACAGCGAGGTAGCAGACAGGCTTGCAACCTGGGCCGCCAGGCATCCGAGCAAGGAGCGGAGCTGGGACGTGAGCGCAGTCTTCTGGCTTAGCATCCCTGCGCCCTGGTCCTCCCTGGCCCCAATTCCCAGGAGCACCCTTAGCGACAGAACTTTTGAACGGAGTTCACCGATACATGAGGCACCCTGACGCCCAAATATCTGCCATGCACACAGGGCTTTCAGTGGACCTTTTACGTCTAAAACAGAATGGCCTGAATCAATGGAGCTTTCCTTTTAGGTTTTTCAGTTCCTGTGCCTTATGTCTACGACAGCCTTTCTTTCTACCGCATTCTTCCACTGGCAGAAAATGCACAGGTGAACGCGTCTCAGGCTCACAGCAAGCTAAAGGGTAAGGGGATTAATCTGCAGGTGTGACTCATTCACAGCATGAAGACTCGCTGTAAAAACATAAGGAAATCAAACTTTTTGAAGAAAAACCATAATTTCAAGTGAGATTATTTCCATTAATATGGAGCGCCACCTGGAGAGGCAGCCAGGTAAATCTAGTCCCAAGACGTAGAGGACAGATAAGCGGAGTCCAGGGACCTGGGCACTGCCTCCCAGGTGTCTGTTAGGATGATGCTCCCAGGAACCCCTGCGGGGCAGGAATGCCATCCAGAGGAGGAAGTACAACAGCCTCACCCCCAGGTGGCTGAGAGGGAGCAGCAGCGAGGCTTGCTTCCTTCTGGCGGCACGGAGCACGGGCTGTCCAAGTTCTCGTCTGTTCTCTGTTGCAGTAAGAGTATGACGTGAGGGGGGGGGTGATTTACACGTGGCCATCACTTAGTCACAATCTTGATGGTGGCGCCACTGTTCAAGCGCTGAGCTCAAATGTGCGGAGAGTGCGTTCCTCCCAGGGTATATGGCGCTGGGTGCCATCACCTGGCAAGAGGGCAGCTGAAGAGGAGCATAAAGAAAAAGGGTGGGGTCTGCCTTTGTAAGCCATTTCTAAGGCAATGGTAAGAGCACAGGTAGTCAGTGATGTGAACAATATGTATGTATGACAGAATGAAATGTATAAGATGATATAACAACCATTTTAGGATGACACTCGACTTACAGAGAACATTGAACACATTAGTACTAAATTATTATTGCCGCTATCTGGAATCCTGGAAAGAAAACCATACAGTTCTTATAATTTTGTAATGAAAGCAACCACATTATCAAGTCTTGCTCAGAATATCATTGTTTAGTGAAATAAATTATATATGTCATTAGGCAGCATGGAGTGGGGAGAGGAGAAAGGAATGACAGCATGTGTTATTTATATGAGCATACACCCCATTTTACTATTAAATAGTCTAAACACACACTGTCTCTCAATAAATGGTGACTACTGTTATCATTAATATGGTAGTTTCACAATCAATCTTTCAACTTCAGGTATAACATATTTTAGAACATAGCCAATATACTTTAGTGAAGGAAGGAAATGTTCTAAGGTAGATAAGATTTTATCAGAATAATCCATAGAGAACTATGACATGTATATAGTATATTTGTTACACTGTCAAGCCATGACAGAACTAAACACATTATTGCAATGTAACTTAATAATAAGTCACAAAAATCTGTTAAAGTATAGTTCAAATGTTACAATGTACAGGCCTTTCACGTGTCTTTCTTTCCCTTATATTTTAATTTTTAAAAATTTTTTTGTTTTATTTCTTATTTTTATTCTTGTTTCACAACCTTTGTTTATTCACTCATTTTTATGGCCGGCTCAGCCTACCCTGAGGGCAGGGCTGGTGCAGCATGTGGTGCTGGGGATCGAACCATGGTCCCTGAAACCACCCAAACTTCCTCAAGGTGGTGCTTTAGACCACTGAGCCATTCCGCTGGCCCCTATATTTTAATTTATATGGAGAAATTTTACTTAGTTTTCCCTGGTTTGAAATAAAATGTATACAGTATTATTAGAAAAATGATATCATAGGGCTGGCAAGAGAGCTCAGTGGACTAAGTTCCTGCTTAGGCAAGCACAGGGACCAGGATTCATTCCCTAGCACCACGTGCCATGCCGGTCTCACTGCCAGGCACAGTGACCTGGCCACCAAGGCTGGGAGTGGCACTGCATGCATGTAATCTCAGCAGAGGGGAGGCTAAAAGCAGGAGGATCACTGTGAGTCTGAGCTGCACAGTGAGACTCCATGCCAAATACATTTTACAAAATGAAATCATAGCAGCATTATGAGCAAAACCACGCTCGAGGGAAGCACAGGGCTTATCATATTTACAAAAGAGAAAATTTTCTTTGCATAATTTCAATATATCTAAAGAATATGAATGCTATGCTAAGTTTGGAAACTGCTTTGTATTTTAATATATGTAAGAAAATCTGCAAAAATCGTTTAAATGAAAGAACATATTTTTGTAACCATGCATATAAAACATCAAGGATGATTCCAAAACAATTGAAGTCATAACATATTGCAATGATGAATTTTATCACTGAATCTAACATGAAAGGAGTCTGTATTATCCTACTGCATTTCTTTAAGTGAAGCATTGTGAAGCTATTAGACTTTGATGATTATGGCATTAGAACAACCTATGAGCACAGATTGAGTTTGTATCTAAATAAATTTATTCATTCTTTCATATTATCCAGAAAGCCTTTGGGAAAATGTGTAAAATTTTATTTTGCTATAGTAATTACTAAACGAAAAACTGAAAGTGCAATTTAACACTGGAGTCAATTTCTTAAGACACTGAATCCTGCTGTCTTGTTAATCACTTTTGTCTACAGGTATATGTACATAGGCTTAGAGTTAGGTGATAGAAGTAAACATTTTTTTTAATTTTTAAAAATTTTATTAATGTTAATGAAAACTAACAATGAAACAATTTCAAAACAAGTTAGTAGGACTGTTACAATAATTAGTACAATGTACATTGTCTTTATAGTGGTTGTTCAGAGTACAAGACGCAGACGTGGTAACTTTTCTAAACACTATTAGTACAAATCTTTCTTCTCCTTTAACTAAGAAAAAGTAACTGTATGCATAGTAGTTCATAATAATAGTGGGTTATCAGCAGAACTGGCAATGTTGGAAGCTGTTGACTTGGGATTTTTACAGCTGAGCATATTAACATGACGACTTTTTATAGCTCTTGGTTAGAACTCAAAAGAAGGAATAAAAGTGGAAAGGCATAATTCAGTGAACTGGAAAGTGAGAATGTAAGAATTAAACAATGAAGACAGAGCAAAGAAAAAAGTTAGGAAGCATGGCAAGTGCAAAACTATGCATTTATATACACAAGATGGTTAAGACAATGATCCCAAGAACCTCCAACAGATTTTTGAAACTATCAGTTAATTGTCAAAATTCTCACCCTGGCTGACTATATATGCTGATATATGTGAACTAAGCAACTACACCGTGGATAGCAATGCGTAATACTAAAACCATGCTTTGAATACCTATCATTCTGGCCTTCTAAATGCACATTAATCTTTTTCTTGCATTTGGCTGTTATAGCGTCTCACTATCCAGCTCAGACTTGTGGAGACCCTCCTGTTTTCAGCCTCCCCAGAGCTGGGGTTACAGGCATGCGCCACTACGCTTGGATTCTTGAAGCTCAGCCCATCCTGGGGATAGGGCTGGCACAGCATGGAGTGCCAGTGATTGAGCCACTGTTCCTGCGCTGGTCTAAGCGTGCCTAAGAAGGTGCTTTAGTCCACTGAGCTTCTCACCAGCCCCGGAACTAAACTTTCAAAAATGTGTATAATGAATTGTATAGAAATTAGTAAATAACAGCATGAAAAATAGAATAGCTAACATATGACTAATTATCCTTCTGTAGCTTACACAGGCAATATGGGAAGACAATAAGTGGAAATGTGAGGGATTTACTCTGAAAGAACTTCTGGAGTTCTGGGTTAATGGGTTTTCTAGGTCTGATAGCTCATGGACATGAAAAGCCGGGCCTGTGATATAAAGTGCGGGGAACAGGTTCAATAACTCATTTAGAAGCCATGGGAAATGCAAGATGCCTCCCAACAAGCCCGCTGCTTTCACAGGGGACCGGCAATGTAATAAGTGTTGACCAAGAAAACCCAAAGTAGAAACATAGCAGTGACCAAGACACTCAAGAGAATGCAAATTTAAGGTGTGAGTCTTACTTGCACGAGTGAGCATGTGTCCATAAAGTAAAGGTGTGTGTTTTTTAGTGTGTGTGTGTGTGTGTGTATGTGTTGTTTAAAATAGTCCTTCCACATTTCTCCATGAGTTTCAGTAATAATTTAAGAAATTGTCTTCTAATACTATGTGATTCAATGATACCAATATAGCAAGTCCATGCAATAGTGCATAGGTCAACCCTAAGTTAAAATTTTTAAGCCTCATTTTAAAATTAAGTTCTTAGCTGGACGTGGTGGCTCACGCCTGTAATCCCAGCACTTGGGAGGCTGAGGCAGGAGGATTGGTGCGAGTTCGAGACCAGCCTGGGCTACAAAAAGTGAGCGCAGGACCAGCCTCAACTGCATAGCGAGACCCTGTCTCAAAAAGACAAAAAATAAATAAATAAATAAATAAATAAATAAATAAATAAATAAATAAAATAAAAAATAAAATAAAATTAAGTTCTTGGAAAATGCAAAGCCTACAGCTTATTTTGCAATTAGTTGTCATAAGTCTGAAAACTTAACTGTTCCTTATATTTTGGAATTCATTAAGGGAAATGGGACACTATTGAGTTTACAAATCCTTGTACCCTCAGTGACAGGTGGAAAACCCTCTTCTCTAGCCATTAGAAAATGTTTTGTGTAACATCAGTGATTCTATCAATACTTATAAAGCGAGAGCTTATCTTTCTTTAATTTAAAGGAAGGTCTTGAGTCAGAAGAATTAGTCAAATTAAAGAGAAAAAATTAGGCAAAGTGAATAGCTAGACTATATTAGTCATGTAAATAGGATTTCAAAAATGTATCTGATATTTTGGATATCATGCTACCTTTAGTAAAATATTAACCCAAGAACTAAGCCAAAGTACCCACATTACAAGAAAGAAGAAAATTGTGAAACTGGAGAACAGTACTTTACTGAGATGAGTTCTGGTATTTCTTAGGATATAACAAATTTAGACAGAATTTGTAAAAAAAAAAAAAACAATGTGAGATTCACATCATAGTTTTTAAGGGGTGCAGTCATCTACATAGCATATTTGACATTAAAATCAGTAGCACATGAGACACAAAGGTGTCCAAGCAGGTCCTTTGTGAGGCAGCATGCCAGAAAATGTTTTTCTTCCTTGCCTAAGGGACATAGAATTTCTTAAGAAGAGGGCATATTTCCTTGAAAGATGATGAGAAGCTCCTTGACCAACATCGTTTGCTTCCAGTATTGCTTTAATCACTGAGTTGACTGCCTTTGGCAATTTTTTTTTTTTTTTTTTTTTTTTTTTTTTTTTTTTTTGTCTTTTTGAGTCAGGGTCTCAGTATGCAGTTGAGGCTGGCCTTGAGCTCACTTTTATAGCCCAGGCTGGTCTCGAACTCTCACCGATCCTCCTGCCTCAGCCTCCCAAGTGTTGGCAATTATTTTAAAATATGGGCCATGGACCAGGAAGATGAGTATCATCTGGGTTAGACTGTAAGCTTGTATACTCCTGTGCTCACTGCAGACCTGAGGGTGTGAGTCCTTACTACGATTTCCATGAAAGTAATGAAATTCAACCATCTTATGTATGAGTGCCTCTGCAGAAAGCTTCGGGAAAGTGAGCGCATGCCATTTTCAGCACAGAATATACTTATAGGGACTGCAGTGTTAAGGTTACTGAAGAGAACTGCTGTTGGAATGTGCCCCTAATTTTACAGAGAAGAAGGCTAAGAACTATGACTACAAGATCCCTCCAGGAAGAATATGATGAAGGAAGATACTTCTCAGTCTTTGGCATTCAACATCATATTGACAGATGAGATGGGCCAAGTTCCAAAACCATCGCACAGCACATGTGGACCCAGCGACAAGGGCAAACTTTGAGCAACTCTAAGGAAGATAGGTTGTGCTAAACAAGGTGATAGAGGTAGAGGAAAGGTGACCTGACAGCCTCCTAGCTGTGTTCCTGCCAACGGCGTGACCCTGTAATGTCACCACCTGAGCTCCTGCAGCTGCAGCCAATCACAGATCAGCAATGAACCCCTGACACCCTGACTCTGAGGGCTTTGCCACAGCAGGCAGAGCAGGGATGTGGCTAGGTGGAGAAGTATTTCAACAGAACAGTATAGGTCCCTGGATGCTGGTACAGTCAGCTTTGAGCCCTAGAGAATAGGCTAGTTACCAGCAAGACGTTACCCTGGGTAAAAGTCAATGCTGGTGTGAAGTACAAAGATATTTTTCGAAGGCAAAGGCATGAACACAGATTACAATGTAAAGTCTATCTGACCCTAAGGATTTCACTCCTCTTAATTTGTGAAGTATATCAGAATCCCACCTTATACTGGGTATCTAATAATTTTCACAGTTTATATGCTAACAGGAAATCTTGTAAGATTTCTGGGGATGCAAGCATCATTTAAAATTTCACGGGCCGGGGAGACAACTCAGGAGAATAAGCACTTTCCTGGCACACATAAGGACCTGAGTCACATCGCTGGCTCTGCAAAAAATAAATAAATAAGCAAACACATAAATAAATAAAAAGAGATAAAATAAAACTTCACAATAAAATAAACAAGTCAAAACAGAAGATGCAGAAGAAAACAACCACTCAGAACTGAAGCTCAAACTGTGCACAAAAACAGCCTCATGGAAGGAATGGAGAGCAGTATTGGAAACCAGAGCAAAGAGAAGCTGTTAGGAAACGCAAAACTTGGCGTGGAATGTGAAAGGGAGGTTCAGTATTTCGATTGAAAAATAAAATGGAAAAACACAAAAGAAGATTAGAGTATTAATAGATCCATCATTGTCCTATTTGAAAATCTACCAAAAGCTGATAAAGAAATGGAAAACACACATGAAAAGGTAAGCTCCAGGGAGAACAAAGGCAGGTTCAATACCTAGAGAGTTCGGTTTCTGAGCAGAGAGACAAATCGAATGGGAAGGAAGAATTGGATTATCAGTGACTAGATGTCGCCTGCAATTACAGGAGTGTAGTATCAGACCCCAGGAGGGTGGAGCCAGGAAAAGATATATACATAAGAAAATCACAAAATCTACCATTAGGTAGGAAATTTGGAAATAAGAGAGTGTCAGAAGTGAAGAAAGCCACTGAAATGTGAAAGAAAAGAACAAAAGAACCATAGCATAACGCGTGTCTGACTGGTGCGGATTTAGCAGGCAGGCTATGTTTTAGAAAGCACCGGGAACACATTTTTGAAATTTAAAAACCAAACAAACAAACCTGTAATCATAAATATTAGGTAAAGAATAAAAAACCTTTAAAATTTACAATGGAAAACCTTTTGACTTCCTTTTTAAAGCTCTGTAAGTGTATGTTTTGAAGAGGAAAATCTAAAAGGAACATGGGAAAAAAGTAAACGAATTTTCCAACAAAGTATGTTCTCTAAAGTGAATGTTGGGCCAGTTTAATGGCATCCATTGTGTTCCTTGCTCTTGATTGTCTCCTTCACCTTCTCCAAGGGGACCTTTTAGCATCACCTAGCCAGGGTCTCCCTGCCCTTCTCAGGGAGCTTCCCCAATTGCCCCAGCCTGGAGAGTGCTACCAGGAGTAAGAACCGGGTTCCTCTCCAAATGGCCCTATACCCTGGGAAACGTGATGCCAGCCTGTGGGTACTGAAAGGCAGGTGGCACATAGAGGACGAGCACTGTTTGGCAGCTGACCCAACATGCTCTGCCTGTATCTCTTCCCCTTCCCATATGGGTGTCTCTCGTTCTGTGGAGAAGTTTGTGGTGGAATGGTTGGCTGTTGTTCAAGCTCAACCACTGTTTTAAGTGCCGATTTTACAAAGAACATTGTAAATCTTTCAAATAGCAAGGAAACTTAAAGGTGATGCTCATACCTAAACATTCAGACGTGTTCCTTAATTCGAAGTGCTGGGATGGGGAGACATAGAGCCATAGTGCTTGGGTCAGGGCATGTGCTTGTTCAGAATCTTTATATTCACTCAGTATAAGTCTAGGTCAGAAATTGTCATGCCTCCAGCCTTACCTTTGCTGCCCAGGATTATCTTTGCGATTCTGGGTCATTTTTGGTTCCAAATAAATTTTAGGAATGATTTCTCCAAGTCTGTAAAGTATGTTGATGGTATTTTGATAGGGATGGCATTAAATCTATATAACAGTTTAGGGAGTATGGCCCTCTTCACAATGTTGGTTCTTCCTATCCAGGAACAGGGAATATCTTTCCATTTTCTGAAATCTTCTAGGATATCTTTTCTCAGAGTACTGTAGTTTTCATTAAAAAGGTCCTTTACTTCCTTACGTTAATTCCTAAGTATTTCATTTTCATTAATGCTATCATAAAAGGTATTGTGCCTCTAATTTCTCTCTTAGTGTGTTATTATCTGTGTAGAGAAATGTTATATTCACTCAGTATTCTCCCTCTCTTTCTCTCTCTATCTCTCTCTCTCTCTGTCTCTCTTTCTCTCTCTCCTATTTCAATCAATTTCTCTTTGGTTTATCTTCTTTTCCTAACAACTTATTCAAAAGTTCTCATGTATTTGTAATGATTTCATACAAAATGACACAGAACTACAGAAAAAGCCAATACAAGATGCCTTATCAAAATACTAATTAGTTTTAAAGGTTCACTTTTCTTTTAACTTGGACATGTGTACAGGGACAGAAGGGAGTTTGAATTTCCTTAGGCAGCACATGTAGAAGACATTGGGCATATACTCAATACCCAGGAACAAGGACGGAACCAGATCTATATTTTTTAAACAAAAGATTCACTGCTTCCTTTGATTCAAAATTCAGTTTACTTAAGTAACATCAACCTGATAAGACTACAACTAGGTCAAAACTTTGACAATTCTGCCAAGAAAGGCAGCATCTTGGGATGTGATAGGTGTGGGGAGAAGCAGCTTTTCTACGCTTCCACATACGGGAAATCACAGGACACTGGATGGGTCGACACTGCAGGAAACTAGGAGTGGGTGCGCTCTGGGTGGCATTATTCAAAACACATTGAACAACCATAATGCACTCCACTGGGCCTGTGATTAAGGTTTGCCACTGCCTTTAAGGTGCACAGAATCAGATTGCTAGGATCATTGTTTACCAAATCTGTGAAGCTGTCAGTAAACTGAACTTAAGAGGAAAGCTGGTTTGATACATTGACTGACACATATGACAGCTCTGAGAATTCCCCAAGGGAAGAGTCATTCTGAGTTAACACAGGTTAAAAGCCTTCTCACTCCATACTGTACTTTTGTTTGTTTGTTTGTTTGTTTGTTTGTTTGTTTGTTTTAAGCCCAAGCTCTTTACTGATTGAAGCTTGAACTGATTTGTTAGACCTGAGTGCAGTTTGCAGAATGCCCAGGGACAGTTACCAATATTTATTTTAAGCAAATTTTTCACAGTTACAAGCAGTACATTTTTCGTATTACAGTTAGTTAAAAGAAAGAAAATAAGACAAAATGAAGCCTTATTGAATAAAAGCATTATTATCATAAATACAGGGCTCTAAGTTTAAATGAATTTTACTGTGGCATAACAAATAAGCACAATATTTCTGGATCATTTTCCAAGCTCTACTTTTCCAATAAAGATCTATATCCTCTTTTGTAAATATTTATTTCTCTCAAAAACTTACTCAGGCACATTTTAAGTTATAGACAGATAAATAGTATGAAAATTTTGGTGTAGAGTATATTTCCATTTGGAACATAGGATTAAAATATTCAGATCACTGCCTAACCAGCATATATAAATTCTATAAGGCCTGGTTCGATGTAAAGTTCTTTGACAATTCAAGATTTTATTAAACATATAGAACCTTACTATTCTGAATACAGTATTAACCTTTCAAGGGGAAATCCCTGTTTCAAAGTTCAAGCCATTAAGAATAAAGGCAGAATTTATAGAATAACAATCTTAAGTAGTAGATAAAGAGTATATATGTGTTTACTTTACATGACCAGATACGTGTTGTCCTAGGTCAACTTTCCTCACAGAAGAAGTAAATTATGGGTATGATGACCAGCCAAGAAAATCAGACATGTAATTTATCTTACTTCGTGGAGATACATATGCCTGACAAATATACATATAATTGCCTTGCTCTTCATATTCTATATTTCCTTTACAAACTTTATATTACAAAATATGTTCCATTAACATTGATGGAGAAAGCTTTTATATCTGAAATACATGACCTAATGACAGTGCCTTAACTTAGAAACACTATGCTACTGTCTTCCCTTGAGGATAGACAAGACCAAATTAAACGTATCCTAAATCATTGAATCTAATAATTCTAACCCTGCTTTTTGTTGTTTTTCTCTTTTTGGCATATGGGGGATTGAACTTACAGCCTTGTACCTGCCAGGCAGGCGCTTATGCTGCTGAGTTATATCCCCAGCCTAACACCACTTCTGCTACAAACATATATGTAGTTATACACGGAGCATTTTATTTTATTTTTGTTTTTTTTTGTCTTTTTGAGACAGGGTCTCGCTATGCAGTTGAGGCTGGCCTTGAGCTCACTTTTGTAGCCCAGGCTGGTCTCGAACTCGCACCAATCCTCCTGCCTCAGCCTCCCGAGTGCTGGGATTACAGGCGTGAGCCACCACACCCGGCTACACGGAGCATTTTAATTGTGTTCAAAATCATGTTGGGAAGTGCATAGCTGGAAATAGTCTGTGTTACTGAAAATATCTTATTTTAAAGATGAGAGACAAGGCATGATCTCCTAAAAGGAAAGACTTTGAAAGTTTACATTTTGGGGCCAGTGGGATAGCTCAGTCGTCTAAGGTGCCAGCTTAGGCAAGCTTAGGCAACCACAGGGACCATGGTTTAATCCCTGGCACCACAAGCTACGCTAGCCCCACACTCAGGGCAGGCTGAGGTGTCCATAACAAAAATAAATAAATGAAGTTGAAAAACAAAAACAAAAGCAATACCTCAAGACAAGACAAGCCTGAACTGCATAGCAAGACCTTGACTCAAAAAGACAAAAAAAAAAGAAGAAAGAAAGAATGAAAGAGTGAAAGAGAGAAAGACAAACGAAAGAAGAAAGAAAGAAAGAAAGAAAGAAAAAAAAGGAAAAGAAAAGAAAAGAAAGGAAAAAGGAAAAGAAAAGAAAAGAAAAGAGGTCCTCTATGAACTATGGTAATGGTAGGATATAATTTTTTTAGTCCCTTTGGCTGTAATACTTGGTCTTCCACACTTTTTGGGAGAAATAAATTAGATTTCATGCAGTTGCTTTATTTGGATGGTTGAACAACCAAAGTATTATTGTTTTAAACCATTAGAATAGTTTGACTTCTTTAATTAAACTGTGCTGTGCAGTTTTATAATATGAATCAGAATGAAATCACATGTAATTTAAGGACCAACTTCAGTATATTTTAAGCCTATTTAATTTAGAAATTCATTTTCAGGCCTAATGATCAGGACATTTGAGAGAGAAATTTTCTCAAAGTCAATTACTTTGAGAATTTTTATATAAACATAAGTAATATTTTGAAATAAAATACAGCAAAACACTCAAATCAAATTTTAGTTTGGATTGTTTATTAAATAAGAGAATGGATTATTTATGAAATAGGAGTCTTCATGACCATAGTCTGGTCTGATTCCTGATGGTGACATTGAGAGACACACGCCACTGTCCCGGAAAGATTTTCCTCTCTGGTTAAAATTTTTAGAGTGTTTTAAAGGCAATGAAACTTTTGTAGTTATTGCATATAAATGGTAATGTTACGAGTATACAAAGAAGACCTACATAGCAGCTCGGAACTGTAAAGTCAGCACTCAGCAGGCTGAGGCAGAAGGATTCCTGTGAGTTTGAACACATCCCAGGCTAACAGAGTTCTGGGCCAGCTTGAACTACATAGTGAGACCCTGTCTCAAAAAGAAAAGCAAACAAACATAAAAAGAGTTTACAAGGAGATAAATCTACTAAGTTTAGTGGTTCAGACCTTCTAATTTAAATTGTAAATTATGGTACATCTTCCTGGCTCAACACAGTACATTTTAAAATATGTTATAAGTAGAGTATGAAAAATATCTCAAATTAATTGTGAAAATGCACATAATTTTTACTTGTCTATAAAATATTTTCAGTATAGTGGTGTATCTTTGTGACAATAGCTTCCAAAGACATAATTAATGGAAAGCTGATTGCTTCCCTTTGATAAAACTATTCTACCTTTATAGCTAACACTATGCAGTGAAAAATATTCTTTTCCTCTTGCTAAGATTTTTGTTTGGGGATGATGATTCTGATATATGCTAAAGAGCAACATGTGTGTCACTCTGCTTGCTGATGATGTCATTGAGGGAAACCAATGCCATTGTCCAATAAAATTCTAAGGTCTGGTTAACATTTTTAGTATTCTAAAAGTAACTAAAGTTTTGTAGTTATTGAATATAACCAGCAATGAAGAGCACACAAGAACGCTCTATGAGGGGACTCACAATGAAGCTACGGAGAAATCACGCTCCAGTCATGGGGGAATCACATGGCTTATTTTTCCTTTGGGAGCTGTGGGTCTTTGCCTATAGCACCAGCCTCTACCTTTCTGTGGTGGTATTTGGCCACACTAGTTTCTATAACAGTTGTCAACATTTCCAGGAGACGTCACATTTCACATCCCAGCATTCTTTAAGCTTTTTGTAAATCTTCGACCTAAGTATTTTTCAAATTATTCTATCCTAAAATCATCCCTAAAATTTTATTTAAAATTAAACTCTAGCTGGGCATGGTGATGCACACCTGTAGTCCCAGCACTTGGGATGCTGAGACAGGAGGATCAGTATGAGTTTGAGACCAGCCTAGGCTACAAAAGTGAGCTCAAAGCCAGCCTGAACTGCATAGCGAGACCCTGTCTCAAAAAGCCGAAAAAAAAAAAATTAAACTCTAATATGTGATAAGATCTTCAGTCCTTATGATCATGATTATGTGTTGCGGCAAGCTTCATTTCCACCTATTACAGTTTTTTAGAAGTGTCATACTAAACTTTCAGGCACTAATATTCTTGGGTATTTTTATTAATGATGACTGATTGAATATAATAAAGGAAGTCGATAGATACTTAGACAATCTAATGTCTTCTTAAAACACAAGCCAATTTATGAAAAGTTGTCAAACTTTAAGTATTTAAAACTCCAACTGATATTTAAAAAGGCTTTTTATGAAAGAGAAAAACTCTCTTTGGAGTGGTTGATACATTCTGTCAACCTGAGAAGCTAAAAGCTTAACTAGATGGATGCAGCGACTCCACAGCCTAGGGCGTGAAGGCTCCTTCCTAGGGTGTGCAAGGCCCACCTTCAAGCGACTCATCACTTAAAGGATACAAAGGGGAACTGAGAAGGATGGAGTGCTCCATTTCCTCAGAGGAGCCCTGGTCTTTGCAATCAGCGTGGAAAGAAGGAAGAGAGGATTGCTAGCACCTGAAGCTCCATCTTGTCTCTTTGCTCTTTATCATTTTCCACCACAAGGGAATGGCTTCCACCTGCACTGTGTCCCTCTGCCTTAGCGTCTTCAAGGTGCGGACTGGAGCCTCCACAAACTGTGAGTTAAATAAACCTCTCCTTTCTTAATTTTGAGTGTCGGATATTTTGTTCCAGCCAGGCGTGAAGAGTAACTGAGAAAGCACAGCTGAAGGAAATATATGAGTAGTCAATCTCAAATTTTTCAAAAAATTACTCTAAAAGTCTCATTTTATATAGCTTAAATTTAGATTCATAGATTTGTACTCCTCTATAGAAACAGTATGGACTATGTCTACACTGCAAATTGTATTTGGAATATATCTGCTCCAAATTCCTTAACTTAAAGGAAAGACTGCTTTCAATGTGATAATGTACTCCATCAACTCCTATAGTTATATTCAAATAAAACATAATTTATCTTTATTTTTAAATATTTTACTGATTTATAGAAACAACTCTGTCATCTATTTAAATTTTGATAATATGAATTTCCATAAGCTTTACCTTCTTTAAATAAGTTACAGGCAAAAGCAGAAGACTACTAGAATTCTCTGATTTTTCTTTTCTTTTTTGGTTTGAACCATCTGATGGTGCTGTTAAGCAGCTGCCTTTTTTTTTTCACCTGTAGACAAGATGCAGAAAATCAGCAGGTGACACCTTGCGGGAAGAGACTGCCTGCAAACCAAAGGCTGGGCTGGAAAGCGAGTTACTCATTAGGACCACTACTTGGTCTATATAGAATCAGTGCTTCATTTATGGATGCAACAGGACATGTATAGTGTGTATGCTAAATAGTTGTCTTTAGGCAGTAATTTTTTTTTTTTTTTTAGGCCAGCTCAGCCTGCCCTGGGGATGGGACTAGTGCAGCATGTGGTGCTGGGGATTGAACCATGCAACCCTGCAGTTGCCTAAGCTTTCCTAACCAGGTGCTTTAGACCGCTGAGCCATCTTGCAGCCTCTTAGCCAGGCCTATAACTGCAAAATGATATTTCTTTTGTCAATTTGTATTTCTTATTTGTTTTCTTCTATTTATTTTTTATTTTATTTTATTTATTTATTTACTTTTTTTATGACCGGCTCAGCCTGCCCTGGGGGGAGGCTGGTACAGTATGTGGTGTGGGGGATCAAACCATGGTCCCTGTGGTTGCATAACCAGGCATTTTAGACTGCTGAGCTATCTCGCTGGTCCTGTTGTTTTCAAATTGTCATGGTAAAGTATTTGTAACCTGATTCCTAGCATAGATTATAACATAGCTTTACATGGATGTTAAGTGTCTAAAAATGTTTTATTTAATATATATATATATATATATATATACATACATATATATTAATCTTCATCTATCATAAAACTAAGGAATATCCTGATCTACTGGTAATTTCTTTGTTGTTAGAAAATTTAGTCCAAGACTGAAAGGCATTTTCCAATATCATGAGGACACAGTTGAGGGTTCATGGCATAACGTGATTGCAAAACCAGTATGACCAACTTGCAACTTACTCTGAAAAATGCGCCCCTGATATTTCCACTGTCTTCTCAGCGATATTTTCCGTTCTTCATGGCCACTTAATCTCTGCTTTATGCGAGGGATCGTTGAGATCTACAACGAATGTGTAATTAGAAACAAACTGTCACAGTAAAACACAATGACTGCTACCCACCTCCAACACTCTCTTTGCTTTGCCGCATCTATTCCACCACTCTTGGCCCTTGCTGAGCCCCTCTGGAAGCCCTGCGTCAGCCGCATCACCAGACCTCAGAAGGTATCCAGTGATTTCTGCTGCCAAAGGCCACACAAAGGAAAAGGAAATATGCAAATGAGATGCCATGTCCTCACTCACCTCTGTCACTGGGTGAATTCTGGCTCATCCCCAACATGCAAGTGGGTATGAAAATTAGGGGTTTTGAATTGATTCAGGAGGTCACAGTAGGTACAGCTGCACAACTAAAGCCTGATGAAGAAAGGCTTCCAGAGCTGCTTCAGAAATTGCAGTAAGGGCATGTGTCCAAACAGAGGGCAAGTATTTTGAGAGGCTTTAATGACAGCGTGGATTTTACCTTAATAATAATAATAATAATAATTATATATATATATATATATATATATATATACATATATATATATATATATATAAATTCAAACCTTCTTTGTACTTCCTTATTGTCTGGGGCATCCGACAGTCTGTGAGATCACTGATGAATAACTTTTTAGTACTAAATCTCTAGCAATTAAAGTTGAATTTTTAGTAACACTGGTGCACGGTAGGTAACTTCTAAATGCCTGAAGAAATTCCTACCTCTTAAAGCACACGGACTTTAGTGGCACAAACTGAGATTGTCGCGTTGCACGTACCTTCCTTTTCACTGCAGTTGTGATGGCCACAAAAGCGAAGGAGCATGAGAAGCGTAAATGTAGATAGATATCTCAGTTTGGCAGTGCAGGTACATTGGGGAAAGGGACATATGATCTGAAACCCAGTCTTGGGATGTAGAAGCAGAAACCAAAGATTCTTACAAAGAAAAAAGAGAAAAAAAGTATTAATGTGAAGCAACCTAAGAATTTGTCTGCTATGGGAGAAGAAATTTCCCTATGATAATGACCAAAAGAAGTATTAGTACATTAGCATATTGGCTGTTGGCTCTTTGATCTACCAAGTACACACAGACACACACACACAGACACAGAGGGAGGATCCTACTGTCTTAGTGTATTCCTAACTTACATACTTTCATCTCAGAGTGTCTGAAGCTCTCTGTTGCTCAAGTAGCTGGGATGCACACCAATTATTACTTCGGAAGCTTACTGAACTTTTAAAGAATAAAATTTTAGCCCATATAATTTCCTAAATATCTTACTCAGTTCAGTTTTCTAATGATGTAAACTTTCTAATGATGCATATGTTTTGAAAATCACAGGCTTATGTGTTAGAGGAAAATAAAAGGTGTTATTTCAAATGACTGGTAGCAGCACCTGCTTTAGACAAGCACAGGAACTGGGGCTTGATCCCTGGTTCCACATGGCACACTGGTTCACCCCTGGGCATGAAGAGCCAGCGACAGAGTCTGGGTGTGGGGGATGCCCACCTGTAATTCCAGTGATGGGAGGCTTGAGAACAGGAGGTTCACTATGAGTCTGAGCTGCGCAGTGACACCCCACACAAAATGCATAAAATTATACTAAAAATAATTGCTAGTAGCAAACAAACAGGAGTCAAGTAGTACACCAAAAGAATAAAGGAAACCTAGCTAGTGCCTGAAGTTGCTGTGAGTAAACTGGCAGTCAGAAGTCCTGCGACTTGCACAAAAATTGTGCATAGCTAACTTAACAGCAAGTCATTTTAACCTACTACAGTATAAATGTTTATAAACTTCGAATGCTAATTTTGTTTTATAGTTGCATGGACTTTCATATTTACCAAAAATATTTGTACCTTATATTCAGTCCATAAGTTAACTAAGAAGTAAATTTTATGACAAATCAGGACAATTGCCATTACTTCCAATTGGTTTACTTGCTAGGAGTTTACAGAAACAAAAACATCCTCACAGTATCAAAAAGTACACACATTCTGCTGTTTTGATCTCCTGTTGCTAATTAGGCACTTAGTTACATTGATCACTCTGACATTAATTCTTTGACTGTATTCTGAAGAGTGCCTTGACAGTCCTTATCCATGACATTTTACAATGGTCTGTTGCAATGAAAAATTTCTTCTTAATTTCATTTCACAGCAATAAAACATTTTTGCATTTATGAGCTTTGAAAAACCAATATTTTCCCTCTCATTGATACTCTCAGCTTGTGCATTATTTTTCTCAGGACATTATAAGTACTTCCAAGAATAATTAGAAAATAGACTAGGTAATTATTGTCTAGCAGGCTAACATGTACATATGTAACTTTACCTAAAATCATCAAGGCTTTCACAGTAAGGAATGAAATAAAATAACGTTATTAACAATACATTTTGCTTTAGAATACTGACAATGAAATCTGTTTAAATTAATGTATTAACTTTGTTAAAGCAAGAAGTTTTGTACTCTTTGGTCAGTGAGATAACTCAGCGGACTAAGTGCCTGCTTAAGCAAGCGCAAAGACCTGGCACCACATGCTGTGCCGACTCCAGCTCCAGACCTGTTGAGCCTGCCGGAGTCCGGGCATGGTGGCATATGTCTGTAATCCCAGTCCTGGAGAGGCTGAAAACAGGAGGATCATGGGGCTGGAGAGATAGCTCAGTATAATAAGCGCAGGGAGCACAGGGTCCTGAGCTCAATCTCTGGTACTGAAAACAAAACAACAACAAAAAAAAAAAAACAGGAGGATCATTGTGAGTCTGGCTATGAGTCTGATCTGTGTAGTGAGATCCTGTGTAAAATACAATAAAAAAGGAAGCTTTGTCCTCTTGATTGTGAATAGATTAGATGTCAAGACTTCGTTTTCACACATAAAACCATTAATATATCTTAGTTTTTGTCTTTGTTAAACTAAGAATACTAAATTCACATGTTGGAATTTTTTTCCTTTAGGAAGTATTTTCTTCTAAAGCACTTAAATAAGTAGTGACAATTCCAGTAAAATAATCTAATACATACTTTCTTAGCCAAGAGTAATTCTGCTAATATTCTCTAATCCTTATTTGCTATTTGAAGTAATTGAACTTGTTGAACAAACTTCGAAATTATTACATTGCTACACTACAGGTTTTATGAAAATAATGAACAATTGTCTAAACAAGTATTTCTAGAACAAATATACAAAAACATGGATTTCTCTCTCTCTCTCTCTCTCTCTCTCTCTCTCTCTCTCTCTCTCTCTCTCTCTCTCTCTCTCTCTCTCTTTTTTGTGGGACCGTGGTTCAAACTCACAATCTTGCACTTGCCAGTCAGGCATTTGTGCCAAGGAATTATCTCCCCAGCCCCTAACATGAATTTCTTATAGCAACATTTATTCATCAATTATTTCATAAACCTGTTTGGGAACTAGAAAATAGAGCAACAACTTGTGTCAGCTTTGTTTGCCTTGAATTCATTGCTGGACATTTTTTTTTTTCAGTTTTATTGGCTAAAGAGAACTGGGAAGTTTATCCATTTCACTAGAGAAATAACTACTTTAAATAATTTCATCGGATACAAAGCTTGCAAGACCTTCTACAAATTAGTCATTATCACCTCAACAGAAAAATGGAGCCCCTTGCCCATAAGTGGTAAAGCAAGACTTGAAGTCATGTTAGTGTGAAACCGCCAGGCACTTTGGTATTTGCAGAGCCGGCCTTCGCACTGCACTCCCTGTCATCACTGGGCACCTGCTGCCCTGCAAACAGCCCCGGGAGCTGAATAAGTGGCTCTGTATCTGCCCTAGTCAGCCTGTTGACGATGCAAGGAAGCGCCTGGTTGTGCTTCGGCTTACGTTTTTCATAATCACAAGTCATGCTGAATCATTATTTTCAAATGTAACTATAAGCCTTTTTGCTTCTTCATTGCACAAATGTCCACGTGAGTCTACGCACTTTATAACTGGGCTAGATTTTCTTCTGGGTGATATTTTTAGGTTTTGAGATTCTGTCACTGGGGTTCTTTATACATTATTGATATCCGTCCACGGTTGAAACTTTTTTCCCCATTCCTTAGATCGTCACTTCATTCCTGTATTGCTTCCTTTGCTCTATGGAGGCTTTGTGGTCATGTGCCATCTCATCTGTCTGCGAATCACTTTCATTGCTGTGCTATTGAAATCATATCCAAAAAACTCGTTACTAGGCCAATTTTAAGAGTATCTTCCCAATACTTTCCTCTAGCAGTGCAAATATTTTAGGTATAAGTCCTTCCATCTTCCATTTCTACCTACCAAGCCAAAGAACAGGAAATCAGGATGTACAGCTGTTATCTGCCCTCCTATGTTCATTGCAGCACTGTCTGTGGCCAAGAAGTGGAAGCGAGTATTTACTGAGAGCTGCAGAACTCTCAGAGGGCCAGGAGCCAGTCCACAGGGAGGTTTCCAGCTCCTTGGAGATGAGTGTTAGGTTCACCCAGGCCCTTTAGCATGTCTTACATGACAATTCATTCTTCCAGGGAAACCTACTATTGATTAGATTAGGACTCAACTTCCCTGAGAATAAAGTTATTTTAGAAACCTTGAAATTACACTGCTTTCTGTACCTCTGAAGTTAGGAGTCTATCTCCAAAACAGTTCACTGGAGGGCGTTTTATCCCAGTGCAATGCACATATTGCTTTTGATCCCCAAGGAGAGGTAAGGGCCTAAATTCTGTGGAGACTTTAACATGAACCACTGTCTTACTCTTCCATCCAAATAAGTACAGCAAACACAGATGGATGCTTCCGTGTTCTAGTCAGCCCTGTGTGAGCTTTATTGGCTCTTCCTTACAAATGTTAGCCTCTAGAAAGCTTCAGTCTCTGTTTCTATGCAGCCAGATCAGTGTATACCTGAATATTGTGATATTCCCTGTTGCAGTATACATTGGGTAAAACTTATCCTTATTCCTTTAATTGGTGTCTGGCCTTAGTTACCTTTCACACGCTAAAAAATGCTTTATTTTAGGCATATTCCATAATGTTCCTGAATGCCTTAAAGAGAAATCATTTTCTTTTCTTCAACATCCTCAAGCAAGAGAACAATATTACCTTGCATACCATTAGATCATTTAACGTTCTGCGAAACAAGATTTCTATGTATAGTTTCATTTGGGGGAGAGAACACTGATTATTTAGCTCATATATTAGTTTCTTAAATTTTCAAAATATATATCACTAAGGAGCAAATAATTATACTTCTATATCTCTAAACCTGGTGTTGTACAACGGAGTTCAAACAATGAGAGGCGTCTACCTGCTCAGAAAGAAATGCAGGGCAGTCTAGGATCTTATGTCCTCAGATGCTGCTCTCATCTTTCTTGGCTCAGAATAGCTGAACCCTTGCTCAGATGCCGTGCAATTACTTTCAACGTTCTTCATGCACTCGAGTTAGGAGGAGGTACCTGAAATCTTTGACCTTTCACTTACTGGGGAGATGAGGGTGGAAGATTGCTGGAGTGCAGTAGCTGACCACGACCTGCTGCAACAGCAAACAAGAACAGCAAATGTGACCCAGGATTTGGAGACACGTATTTACGTGCACAAGCAATGACCAGGATTGTCAGAATATCGTGTCCTGGTCTTTGATGGGCCAGGACCTATATGTGCGAAGCCAGCAGGAAGTGGACAGCCAGATCAGATCATCAACTGGGGATTTGCTTACACAGTGTGTATCATAGTGACCTGTTACGCGTCCCTGTGACCAGCCATTTCTAAGAGATGCGAGCAACCAGAACTGGAACCGGAAGTACTACCTGAATGACGAACAAACTCAAGGACACTGGCTGAGGTGCAATTTCTGCTATATTTCCCCCATCTTTTATTTTTCCTGGAACATCTTTGCTGGGTATATTGTGTGTGATCATCTGACACAAGGTCTAGCCAGAAGCAGTAATGTTAGGGTTGTCAGGGATCATTGGATGGGCCCTAGTCAAATTTCCCAAGACTGAATATTTTTCCAACAGAGGTTCGTGGTTTGTTGCCCTTACAATAGAGTTTGCCCCCTAAATTTACTCTGACAAGAAATGAAGGAATCGATCTCCTCTAGGAGAGCATCAGATTTGTCTTGGATGCTATTCAAATCTTGGTCAAGTGTTTGATTATTCTATGTTCTTGGGGCAAATGTCCACAGACTTTAAGGCAAGAAACATAAGTAGGGGTTTATGGGGAAAAAAAGCGCTGTGACAAACAGCCAGAAAAGGTACAAAAATCAAGGGGCAGAGGTCTGGGGTGATCCTGTGAACTGCATCCTCAGGCTTCAGCTGTGCATGAAGCAGTCAGCGCTGAGTGACCAGAGCAGGCTTTGAGTGTGTTTTCTCTTTAGGATGAGATTCTCAGGTGCTGTCCATGTTAATTTTTGAGCAGATCTAAGGCTGGATTTCTGAAACTCCTGAGGTAGTTCCAGGGATTATATGTGTGTAGGAATATTTACTGAGATAGCTTGTGCTTTAACTGATTACAGGCTGTTTCTAACTTCTCTCGAACTTTATGGCCTATATTCTGTATGTTAATTTTACTTAATCTAGTTTTTAATGACCTCTGCTACAAATGCAGACCTGCTGTCATTGCCAGTGATCAAGCCTAGGCCACATCTAGGGGTGATGTTTCATAGCAGGACACTGTAAACTTACACTATTTTCTCAGTGCAGTTAGGGAATGGGAGATTGGGGCCAGTGACACACACACACCGAAGCCTGAGCCAGCAGCAGCAGTAATTGTATAAGTTTAGCAGTTTAAGCTGGCAGAACACATCGTGAGGCAGGTATGGTAGCTGGTCTTGATATTTCAGTCATTTGGATCCCTAGAAGAATCTTGGGCCTCTTCACTAGATAGTCTTGCATCTTGGGTGGCAAGTTTGTAAACAGCAACAGGAAGCATTAGCAGGAGAGCTTTGGCCCAAACATTTTTTTCAAGGTGACCACAGCATATCTAGCCTATGAGATTTCATTCCTAATAGAGCTAATTCCATCTATAACAGAATGTACTCAGCATCTGTCACCTGTCAGGGGTTCAACTTTTAATGTGTCGTATGCCTGAGAGCAGCTTCTCAGACAGTACCAAGCCGTCTTCTTGCAGGTCTGTTGGGCCCAGCTCTGTGGGCAGCTATGTGGCAGGACTTAGTGGCTTCATCACCAGAAGAGTGAGGCGGGGATTTTTGCATGAGTCTTGGATACTGAATGTGACCTGGTATAGCATGTGGCACTGGGTAGTTAAAAATTGGCTCAAGATGAGCTTGTCAGACTTTTTAACTAAAAGGAAGATTGCTGAGTATTAGCAAGGCAGTCACTGGGCATTCTAAGCGCCCAGTAGTCTGAGTGAGCATCATCGTTTTTTGTGAACATAAGATCCAAATTTTAATGAAACCAGCAGCTCCAAGAAATTTGTGGAGTGTTTATTTGTTTATTTGTTGACAACGTTCTGCCAGATGTTGTGGCAGAGTCTTTGTGCCTTTCCAGAAGTCATTTTAGGTGCCGCTCACCAGAAGTGCAGTGAAGAGGAAACACAAGATTTTGAACTTGTGGGAGGTTGAATACATGTCAGTTAACCTTTGCAAAAAGGAGATCTCTGGCAGGAACCAGTGGACGGCAGAGGAAGGCATTCTTTCGGTCCAGGCAGGTGTATCAGCAGGCTGTGGGTGACAGAAGACTGGAGCAATGACAAAGAGGACATTGCCGTTGGCATTTTCAGCTTGGAGATCTTGAGCTGGCCTCAAGGGCAGGAGTGCTGTATTTTAGCAATGTGACAGTTCACACTATTTACATGGGAGTCTATGAAAGAACCTAAATTTGTACTGAGAACCTCCCCCAGAATAAGATAGTTTTAACCTCGTATGGTAATATGGTAGTTGAGCCCACTTAATCTGAGTTTTCAGTTCAGCACTTTACCAGTCAAAGGGCTTAAGAGAGGAACTTGCAAGCAGAAGGCAGCGTCTTTTCAATCTAGAAAAGTCCAAAAAGGATGTATGCATAGGGAGCCGTAGAGGGTAAGGTGACGGCTGCTTTGTTGACAGCACAGAGATTATACTGAATTTGATGGACTGTCTATCAGGCTGTATGGCTGGATGTCTATTTGTGCTTTCTGATGACCTCTAATAGAAAAGAGGTCAGAATGAGGTATCGTGTTGGATAGCCAAGCCCTGAGGCAAGTCTTCAGTAGTTTATACCTGTGGGAAGAGACTAGTTAGTGCTTATAATTTTTATTTTGACCAATTGTACATGCTTATATTTGGTAATCCGAGTAACTTCATTGAAGAAAACAATGTACAATATAGCAAGTATTGTAATACTATTTCAGAATCAAGCTGGAGGCAGAATCTTCTCTTGGAGATCAGTCACAGTGGAAAGTGTAGGGTTAAATGGGAGGGATGCGGCCTGGCTTGATGCAAAAGAGACAGTCACTTCTAATTGGACGAGCAGGTCTCTTTCTAGAAGTGGCCTAGCGACTCATTTATACAAGAATTCTTTTTTGTAAGATGCCCTCTCAGGATGCAAGTTAGTGCCTGGCAGAAGGGTGAGAGGCAAGAGTCCCAGGTGCCCCAGTGGTGGTGACTTTGACCCAAAGAAATTTTGAATGCAGACTTCTGTTCCATTGTCTAACAGGAACGTCACAGGTTTGCCCTCAACTTTTATAATGATTTTGAGCTCTCAGGAGTTCAGCTTGATAGTGGTCAGCCTGTGCTTTCTACTTAGGCTTGACAGGCCATAACTCACTTTTCAGGGCCAACAGTCCAAATTTTCCTCAAGCAAAATGTGGAACTCAGAGGGCAGTGTTGGCCATCGTTTCAAGTGGGCATTAGGTGATGTCGCTGCACTGGGATGGCACATCTTGGGACAGGGGTTAGGGCTCTGAGGCCGAACGCATGTGGCTAGCTGGAGCCATCTCACATGGCTGGAAATAAAAAGTTGGGAAAGAGTAGTACAGCTATAAGTGTTGTGAGGGTTTCAAGGCAGAACTGTCAGGAAAAGTGGCCTCCTTTTTCTATTGTTTTTGAAAAATGAGGAACAGTTTAACTGCACAAAATCTCTTTACCCTGAAGGCAGGGACTATAGGTTTTGACGAATTAAATTCTATGTCTGACTGCCTATGTGTATATTGTCTACTTTTAAAAAATGGTGCAACAGACAAAAGATGGGTGCCCCTCAGAGTCAGACCATTTCGACACCCGCATGGCCATGCCTCACTTGGGGACTTAGGTACGACTTAGCTAAGAAGGGCATGAGGCTTCCTTTTGGCCATCTCATGGCACCGCAAGAGAGGGCCCAGCCAACCACTTCCACCAGTGCTTTCCAGCCTTGGTTCCCAGGCAGAGCAATCTATTGCTTCACATGCTACGCCATTAACACACACATTCCTTCAGCAGGCTCTCAGAAATTAAACACCACACCAGGTCCTTAATGGTGGCCCTGTCTAACAGCAGTTGATTAAGTTCTTCTGCTCAACTTGAGCAGGACTGTCAGGCCGACTAATTAGGGTGCTTTGACAGTTTGACCAGAATCCAGCAGGCAGACAGTCAGAGGGACAGAAAGATTTCTACATTCTCACTTGGGGGTCTGATGTGAGCTACTTCTTGAGCAAGGAGCAGTGAATCCTTCTCCAGATCAGCAAGGGTACTCAAGAAATCCTTTTTTTTTTATGTTATGGCCAGCTCAGACTGCCCTGGTGGTGGGCTGGCGCAGCATGTGGTGCTGATATCAAGCCATGGTCCCTGCGGTTGCCTAAGCCTTCCTAAGCAGGTGCGTTAGACCACTGAGCCATTTTGCCTGTCCCAAGGAATCGTTAGTGTATGACTTCCTGTCAGGACTGGGAGAGGTTCTTGGTCCATCCTTGAAAGTCATGATGCGTGGACCAAGGTCAGCAAAGTCTGACATACCAGATGCAACGGCAAGCAGAAATAACAAAGTGACACCCAGGACAGAAACAACCAGAACTCGGGCAAGAAGTTGTTAGGCATGAACCCACACCATCAACCAGATCGGGCATTCTGACGCAAGGGTTATTGGAGGTAGGCGCAATGGGCTGGCTCTCTAGCAGGCTATGGTGGCACCAAACAAAGGGGATCAGGAGATTTCATAGGGTTTTTAGGGGATAGTGCTTGTGGGCTGGAGCAGCCAGGTAACTGGTGCAGGTCATTTTTGTTCTTTGTGGTTTGGCTTTCTGCGTGGGAACAAGGGAAAGTACACCAAGACCAGGGCACAGAATGGGGAGTGTCTGGGGTAAGATGCCTGGGAAGCCTGGAGTCATGACTCATCAAAAGCGTTAGCTAGGCCGCTCACCAACTGACACATACTGGATGAAGTAGACAGGGGGCGAGGGGGGTTGTGCTGCGCTGTCACCATTGTGTGGTGTACATTTATCTCTGCACCAAAAGCTATGTAGCTGTGTCTGTTTTCCTGATTAAATCCCAATGGATATAAATCTCTGCAGGAAAGCCAGCTAATGATGTAGTTGGGCAGGAGGACAGAATCAAAGAAGCCTTAAACTGAGAATATTCAATCCTTGTCTTTAAATAGAGAACCACATCTTACTGTTTTTCTACAATTAGGTAATAAATACTCACCATGTACCATTTTAACAAATAAAGATTGTAACCTGGAGAGCAAAAACAGTGAATTCATGTTTCTGAGACCACAGTTAAGCTCATGAAAAATAGCACGGCAACGAAAATAACAAGACTACTAATAACCATGGCAATATGCACTTATTAGCTCTCCATCTGGAATTTTTAAAAGTTCAAAAACAGCAGTGACAACAATAAAACTACACAGAGCCTAAACTGTCATTTTCACACCTAAATTGGTTCCTAATTTAGCTTCTAATTGAAGCTAATTGTTTTCAATTTTCCCCTCAGTACAAACACATTTATATAATCATTATTCATAAATATGTAGTAACCCAAAGCCATGTGGAAAAGTTAGTTATCACTGAACAACCACTAAATTAATTTGTGCTTTATAAATCACTGAATTTCAAATCTATTGTCTTATGAGAAATATTTTCTTTATGTTAACAATTAGCCAATCTTATTTAATGATTTCTTAAACAAACTGAAACTATTATATCTTTCGTCTTTTTAAATATCATTGCCTATAATTTATATTTCTTAAAGTAAGGCCAGAGAATAACTACAAGAGACAAAATTTCTTGACATGATTCGCAAAATTGCAAAACCTTTGTTGTTAATTTGTCTCGAGGATATCTCACCATGGAAAAACAGACCTTGGAATGCCTACTTGAGCTCTTTTATGAGTCAACATTAGTAAACTTAGAGTGTGGCACTCATCAATGTAGAGAAAGAATACCGATATATCCAGTCCCAAGTGTATCCCATTTTATGAAATGAAACTTTTGGAAAATATCAATATGACTTTATAAATATATTTAATTCAATTAAATAATAATGAGAAGTGAAGAATTGATGGATATAGCAAACAATTTTATTATAGCAGAGATTCCCCTCCGTGTATATACCTACCTATACAAATCATGTCAGACACATTAAAAGTGTAGCAAGTGAAGTACAAATATAGGCCAGAAAACAATACAGAAACGTCTCTTCTCAAAAAGAAATACCTTATGAGAATTTTTCATGAAAAAAGCTATGAAGGGGCATAATCAGAGCAGATGATAAGCTATGTGATTACAGTAGCAGAGACAGTAGACTTCTTGGGCTACATGTGGCCTCTACAAAAATGAGTGTCAACAAAAATAACTTGTACTTTATGTCAGCTTGCAATTTTAGAATATTCTTGATGAGTGGCCTATTTAAATCATGTTAAAAGTTTATTTGGAAGCCAGGCACAGTTGGATGTGCCTGCAATCCCAGCAATGAGGCAGGCTGGGGCAGGAAAATGAAGCATTTTTAGTTTTGCTTGCACAACTTTTGGATATCGATGTCAAAATAAAATAAAGCAAAATAAAATAGGGTAGAATTTGATCACAGGACACAGAGAACAAGGAATCC